>CABFPE010000102.1:411540-429294 GCA_900660155.1 Hofstenia miamia
GTACTAGTGAAACCATAACAAAAGGAAACACTTCAGATGTATTAAAACCCGTAGCAATACATCAAAATCTGAAGCTAAATATAGTAATAAATATACATATATTAGACTCTCAAATCGTGGAAAAATGCTTGGAAATCCGAAATATATTAGCATTCTCTCCAATGCTATGTCTTAGAAACTCTAACAAGATCAGATTTATTTTTAAAAATTCTCAATCTCTATATGATTTTAAAACATTTAATATGGAAATTAAGTTAAAATCCGGTTTTCCTAATTGCATTTTGCGAGATATATATTTTATATTTGAATACAATGAGTAAATCGTCTTGAAAAAGTATTGATTTATTTTTATTAGTTTCTGATAATTGCAATTTAAGCTATTTATTTCTATATTTAGAAAATTTTCCAAAGTTGTTTTAATGCCTAATGTACAAAATGTAGTTTAAATCATTTAATTATTGCTATTGTGTTTTTATAATCCTATAAGCAATTACAAGTATATATTAATTTAAGTTTTATGTACTATATGTATGCTTAAATTTATTTTATATAGCTTTGATGTTCATCTTAAATTTAAAAAATTTGCTTCTTTTCATGCAAACTGTTTACAACTATGTGTTTTGTAAAATCAATCAATTTAATCATTTTTGCGTCAATGNTATATTTAGAAAATGTTCCAAAGTTGTTTTAATACCTAATGTACAAAATGTAGTTTAAATCATTTAACGATTGCTGTTGTGTTTTTATAATCTCATAAGCAATTACAAGTATATATTAATTTAAGTTTTATGTACTATATGTATGCTTAAATTTATTTTATATAGCTTTGATGTTCATCTTCAATTTAAAAATTTTGCTTCTTTTCATGCAAACTGTTTACAACTATGTGTTTTGTAAAATCAATCAATTTAATCATTTTTGCGTCAATGGATTTTTTTATGAAAATGTGTTAGTCTTTTTGTAAATAAAAATGTTTTGCGAGTTTCATGACATCTAATTGATTCGGTTTTGAGATGGCGTTATGTATTCATTTGCGATTATCAAAATTTACAAATTGACTGAAGAAAAATGTGAATGTTAACACTTTCTTAATAATTATAAGGTTTTTATTTTAAAATTCAAAAACTATTAAACAACTGCAAGTACTTTAACAATAATTGATTTGTAGAATGTCTTAAAACTTATATTTAAATTAAATATCCCAAAGGCAAATAATTCTTTTGAAAGGACAAAACAAATCACTAAAAGGCAAATTAAATATCCCAAAGGCAAGTAATTTTTTTTGAAAAGACAAAACAAATCATCAACGCAAATGGAAAAACGTCGGAAAAAATGTAAGTCTACAAACGTGGAAAAGTCGTATACCAGGAATTTATTTAATTCTTAATATAAAGGACACAAATAAAATTTTAAAATGTAGGCAATTTCTTATAATATAAAATTTATATTTTTAAATACTAACAACCAATTTACGAGACTAATAACAAGACATGTTATCAACAATCTTGAAACGTTTCATATAAAAATTCCTACTTGCAAATATTTTATTCTTGAATTCAACGAGAAAAACGTATTGAAAAATACTTATTTCATTTGTACCAGAGACGGTGATCGATAAATCATTTTACTTTATTAACATTTTAGTTTTGTAGTATCTTTCATTTACATAATTGTATAAATTGGGAAAAACATGTAATAATTGAGATTGTTTTCCAACTTGTAAAAAATCCTAGTTTTATATGATTTGATACGATTGGATACATTTTTGACATTTGAACAATAGATAACAAATTACGCATTGTCTGTAGAGAGATGCAACTTTGTACCCACAGTGGTATAATGGAATTTTACATGACTCCACTGTGTTTACAGTTTGTTACATTTGACAGTTGAACAATAGCCANTTTGTAGAATGTCTTAAAACTTATATTTAAATTAAATATCCCAAAGGCAAATAATTCTTTTGAAAGGACAAAACAAATCACTAAAAGGCAAATTAAATATCCCAAAGGCAAGTAATTTTTTTTGAAAAGACAAAACAAATCATCAACGCAAATGGAAAAACGTCGGAAAAAATGTAAGTCTACAAACGTGGAAAAGTCGTATACCAGGAATTTATTTAATTCTTAATATAAAGGACACAAATAAAATTTTAAAATGTAGGCAATTTCTTATAATATAAAATTTATATTTTTAAATACTAACAACCAATTTACGAGACTAATAACAAGACATGTTATCAACAATCTTGAAACGTTTCATATAAAAATTCCTACTTGCAAATATTTTATTCTTGAATTCAACGAGAAAAACGTATTGAAAAATACTTATTTCATTTGTACCAGAGACGGTGATCGATAAATCATTTTACTTTATTAACATTTTAGTTTTGTAGTATCTTTCATTTACATAATTGTATAAATTGGGAAAAACATGTAATAATTGAGATTGTTTTCCAACTTGTAAAAAATCCTAGTTTTATATGATTTGATACGATTGGATACATTTTTGACATTTGAACAATAGATAACAAATTACGCATTGTCTGTAGAGAGATGCAACTTTGTACCCACAGTGGTATAATGGAATTTTACATGACTCCACTGTGTTTACAGTTTGTTACATTTGACAGTTGAACAATAGCCATAGATAAACTATGTTGACATTACTAAAGCATGCAACTTTTAACACATAAGAATATACACAGCCGGCATAATGGAATTTCACATTGATGAAAGACAACTACTCTGAAAGATTTCAAACATTTTAGTAAGCTATTTTTATAATTAAATCTCAAATATTGGTTTGATTCTTAAAACTTTTTGCAATATTATCTCTAGTTAGTTTTACAGATATTTCTTTTAAAACATAATCAATGTTATTTTAATGAATTGCTGCGAATTTGCAATCTGATGTTAAATTTATTATAGACTTTATCATAAATAGAAACATCGTTTGTTTGTTAATAAACATTTTTAATTAATTTTGTTTAAACTTTTATTATTATGTATTTTATACTGTGATCTATCACTTAATATATTAATCATTTAGATATGACCGTGTGAAATTCATAATGCGTAAATACACATTGCATTTGTTTCCTACAGAATTCCCTCAACAACAATTATGATAAACGAACACAATAGACAAATTCAATAGTGAGATATGTATGGCCATTATAAGCAAAGTGTAGAATAAATTACATTTTTGTCTTGTCTTAAACATGTATATGGTTTTTTACCACGTACGTTTATTAAATATTAGAAATTGCGAGTTTTTGCATAAACTAGTTTTTGGTTTTTTACGAAAAAATATTTTGCTATATTACCAAAATAAGCCATTACGCTTCTAACGAGTATTATTATCTCTATTATTCAAACATTTGTTATTAAATTTTACCGAATAAAACAAGTATGTAAACATATAAACTAAATTAATGTGGTATTTCCAATGCCATGAAATTTGTTGCGAAACCATTGTAGCTAATAATTAATCATTTTTATTTTCCTGTGTATTTATTATTAATTTAATAAACATATTAACTAGTACATGTAGAATGCACCTGTGAAAGCATTTATTTATATTTTAAAAATTATTTTCATTTGGAAGTATTTATCGATTAAAAAAGTTTTTATTTTGCAATTGACATGTGTTGTCTGTGAAATGTATTTATTACCCCTCAATATTAAAAAATTATTTATGTTTGAAAATACTTATGTAATTCCAAAAACTTATATGAATAAAAAAATTGGTTACATTTTAAATATTTCTAATATCATTGAATTTTGAAAATTAATTATATCACTTTGCCAAATTCCTAGCAATCAAAAATAAAACTACGTCAAAAAATTATTATGCTTGATTTAATATTGCCAAAAACATTTCTTGTCAGCAATTCTATCACTTTTCCAAAATCCTAGTAATCAAATATAAAACTTCGTCAAAAAATTTATTTGTTCAATTTAACTCAGAGTTGGAACCGGCCGGAAATCTTAAGGCCGGGGCCGTTAGTTGGCCGGCAACAGCTAATACCGGCCGGCAGGTTTTCGGCCTGTTTTGGCCGGTAAATTATATTTGCATTTTATATTTAATCTATGCAAGTACATTGTATATATATATATATATATAAATAAATATAAACATAAGCTGTTTTACACATGGCGATGCATAGAGCTGATATTGCATAACGCAAATTTCAATCTATTATAACTATATTTCTACCAAAGCACAATTTTGATATTTTTTATAACTTTAATCAGCTGTTTTCACTTTCAGTGAATGGAAAATTGTGAACGTTTTAGTTTTTATTTAGTTAGNTATATATATATATATTTATATATATGTATATGTGTATATATGTATATATATTAATCTTAGAAAAACAACATATAGAGGTGGTAGATACTTTGGAAGAGGGAGTTGAATATTGGACTAATATATTATTTTGCATCAACCTAAAAATTTTACAGAACAAAATAGACTACTTTCGAATGCTCAATCTAAGTATTTTGGAATAGAATCAATCATTGTTGCTATCAATTGCAAATCCACACTGATACTTTGAAAAATCATAAACCTCAAGTACTTGATATTAAACTCAAATTAAGGAAAACCTGCAATGTATTTAAGGCGATATCCCACAGGACAACTCAGGTACTGTAATCATGAACTGACTGATAAAATCGTAAAAAATGTATAGCACATGGCAAGCATAAATTACTTATTGAATTATGTTTGCACAATCCTGTTGTCATCATTGCTTTTATTAAATTTTTTTACTACCAAAATATATATTTCAGATATTTCTACTCAGTAATCAACATTGAAAAATATGGGTTATAAAAAATTTATCAAGACTTACGTCCATACAGTCGATGTTCATTTAGGCCTCACAAAACGTGTATTAGACTGCAGAAACATGAAGCAATGGCTAAAATCTAAGCAGACCGCTTATATCAGTTTCTTTTAAATTACACTTTAAAATTTAGGTTTCTGTCAAAACTTAATTTTAAATATTTGGCAATATTTTGGCTAATTATTGCCATGAGGTTTTGCGTAGCCTGCTTACATAAAAACTATTTCTAAGAGTTATTGTATTTTTCTTAATAAGGATCAACTACTAAAAATTTTGAAAATACTTTTAAGGTATTTTTTGACCTTCATAAAACTTCGTGTCTTAAAGCTATGGTCTAATTCGGATTTTCAGGATTCAAAATACAATTAATATACAATGCAATTGGCATCCACAAAAATGTACTAACTGTGGTTATAACAGAGATGGAACCAGCTACAGGCCTGCCGAGGCCGGTTGGTCTGGTTCCGGCATTTTACCGGCCTGCAGCCACTTTTAAATTTCATGATAGGCCGGTAGAATTTCCGGGTGTTTACCGGCCAAAATGATAAAAAAATGTCTTGTTTTATCTTAAAAGAGAGAATCTATTGCTTAGTTTTAGTGGAATTTCTATGAAAATGTTTATAGTTTCAGCAATCTACAGTTTTGCAATTAGAATGATAATATAATTTACTGTCTAGAATCTCTTGATGATTTATTATAAATGGAATTGTTCTGCTTTTTGAAAAGCTAATTTGACTTCAGTTTTGTATGGAACTTATTAATAATTTTAGAGAAGCTTCTTATAGAAATAAAAGTGTAATCTATATGATTTATAGTTGAAATTTGGGAGGTCTCATACAAATCAAGCAAAGGAAGCTCAAAATAAATTTGAAAGATTCTCAATTCCAAGGACATTCAAACCAGAGTTGGAACCGGCCGGAAATTTTAAGGCCGGGGCCGGTAGTTGGCCGGCAACAGCTAATACCGGCCGGCCGGTTTTCGGCCTGTTTTGGCCGGTAAATTATATTTGCATTTTAATTTAATATATGCAAGTACATTATATATATATATATATATATATATATATATATATATATATATAAACATAAGCTGTTTTACACATGGCGATGCATAGAGCTGATATTGCATAACGCAAATTTCAATCTATTATAACTATATTTCTACCAAAGCACAATTTTGATATTTTTTATAACTTTAATCAGCTGTTTTCACTTTCAGTGAATGGAAAATTGTGAACGTTTTAGTTTTTATTTAGTTAGTTTACTTTGCATGTCTTTCTGCATCCTTCAAATATATTTTGAGCGTCCCCTTCCAATATTAATTAAATGCAAGGGTTCCAGTTGCTTTATTTGAATGAGGTCTTTCAAATTTCAAGCGTAAATCTTATAAATTATATTTTCAGTATTATAAACAGGTTCTTTTAATATTATTAGTAAGTTCCATAGAAAACTAAAGTAAAATTACCCTATCAAAAAGCAGAACAACTCCGTTTGTAGCAAAATTTAGGAGAGATTCAAGAATGTAAATGTAATTATTATTCAAATTGCAATACTGTAAATTGCTCATAGTATAATATTTTTTTCGAACTTTAGATTTTAATAGAAATTCCTCCCAAACTAAACAAAGTATTCCCTGTTTATAATAAAAAACAAGAATATTTTTTATAATTTCGGCCGGTAATTTTACCGGCCTTTCATGAAATTTAAAAGTGGCTGCAGGCCGGTAAATTGCCGGCCCGGCCCCGGCCGGCCGGTAGTCGGTTCCATCTCTGATTTAACTACGTCAAAAACATTTTGTCACTAGATGGCGTCCAATAGAATAGCTTCATTTCCTCATGACAAATAGCCACAGGTGTTACAAGAACTTCAGGTTGTCCAAATGGGACCTCCTTCTGCCCTTCTTAACTACTCCGGTTGCGCTTCTGCAGGCAATACCAACACTACACCCTGAGATGTTGCATCAAGTAATGTTTAGTGACGAATCCAGGATTTGCCAGTTTACATCATATTGGCCACACATTCAACAACCAAGAATCCAAAAATTCAACACGTTACACGCAACAAACTGTCCACTCCACATTCTGTGATGATTTGGGGGTGCTATAACTGCGAATGGGCGTACTGGTCTGCATTTTCTTCCTCACAACGAGACAGTCACAGCCAAGGCCTACCTCAAAATAATTCAGAAGAAAGTACCCATGTTTATGCAGTTTCGCTGAACATCTGTACTACAACAAGATGGTGCACTTTGCCACACCGCCAACGTTGTGAAACAGTGGATTGCATCACATGACTTTCGGCTGCTTGACAACTGGCTGGGAAACTCTCCAGACCTCAACGTCATAGAAAATTGCTGGCATCATTTCAAAAACTGTCTGAGGAAGCGCCAATGCACGATCTGAAGGAGCTGGTCGAGTCAATGTCAAATCACATTGCTGCGTGTTTTCCCAATAATGGCGGACATACACAATATTAGTGAGTTTTTCTGAATTAACTGTTTACTTTCTACACNGGGAAACTCTCCAGACCTCAACGTCATAGAAAATTGCTGGCATCATTTCAAAAACTGTCTGAGGAAGCGCCAATGCACGATCTGAAGGAGCGAATTAAAGTGGTAGGCGGCACAGAGATTATTGTAGAAAGCTGGTCGAGTCAATGTCAAATCACATTGCTGCGTGTTTTCCCAATAATGGCGGACATACACAATATTAGTGAGTTTTTCTGAATTAACTGTTTACTTTCTACACGGTGTTATTATATTGTTTTTACATTGTGTTATTATATTATTTCTACATTGCGTTTTTAATACATAATGCAAAAATTTCTAAATTTGGAAAGTGTTCCAAAACTTTTGGCCAGTACTGTATGTATATATATACATATATATATATATATATATATGTTGCAGACATCTTTGATGTGAATATTAAATACAAGTTTTTCAAAAGTTCGTGACAATAGTGAAATGATCCTAATTGGTCTTAAATTATGCAGTTTAGCGGTTGTGATTTTGGAATTGGTATAGCAATTTTCCAAATTTTCGGAAATTAGTAGCTCTGAGCGATTCCTCAAATATATAATGAACTATTGGTGTAATTATATACTAAAAGTGTTTAATAAACCAACATGGGATTCAGTCGTATCTTGTTGATGTTTTTTGACGTTTAGAGATGGAATCTCTTCACAATCTATACTCGGAATTCTAGGCTGTTTGTAATTCAAATTATTTGATGTATTAGTAAAGATTTTGTTGATTTCGTTTGTATCTTTGATAGTGTATTGCGTCCCATAAGTTGATTTACAGAAGCACACCATTTTTTATTTTTCCTTGAAATACTTTTTTAATTTCTTTTTTCTCAACAAATATTTAATTTGAGGAGCCATGAAAATTGGATCCTTATTTGCCAATTTAACATTAATGATTGGACATGCTCTGTGAATGCAATTCTTCATTGTCTGACAAAATAGCATATCGTATGATTTCTTCAAGTACTTCAAAATTTATATTATTCATTAAACAGTTGTTCTTAATGTTTTGCATTAATAACTTGAAATGTAATTGTCACTTTTTCTATACCTGTTATAAGTGAAGGTTCTGCTATTAATCCAGTATGATCTGTAGAAACCCCAGCTTGAAGAATATAACAATTTTTATATAAATTTGGATGAGAGGTTAAAAGATTATCTAGGTTTCTTAATTTTCTTGTATTTTTATGATCGAGTTTTGTCATACAGATTAATTTAAATGTATCAAATAATGGTTATGAACTATCATAATATATACCATATAAGCTACGGATATAATTAAGAAAAATTGTACCTATTTCAGAAAATTATTACACAAAAATTAGAAAAATATATATTAAATAAAAATCTATACTGCACTGAATTTAAAAATTAAATATAAACAATCCATACAAAATATACAAATATTACAATAAATAATTATAGTGAAGATTCACTATTTTCTTTAAATCTCTCCCTAGAAACAGTAGGATGAAATTGAGCGCAATATAGGTCAACTTCACTCTCATCCGTTGTGGTTGTTGTGTCCAATAATCCATTACCTACTTTACTATTATCAATATCTGATTTTGAATTGTGCGCCAACTGCTTGGTGTACTTATTAAATACGTGTGCGCCAATTCCAAAAATACAGATTGCTGCACCAATCCAATTAACGACAGAAATTTTGTCCTTGTTAACCTCAGCAGCAAGCAGCAATATTGTAATCTCTTTGATTATGCCAATGATGCTCAAAGTAAGACTGGAAGTATAAGAAAGAAATAAGTACTCAGTTATTGTAAGGAAGCAAGCAACAAACCCACCTACTAAAATCTTAACAATTGTTGACTCAAGCGTAGTGTAAGTTTGAAAATCAAAAACTTCCTTTGATATTCCCAAAGGAATGCCTTCTAAGTATAAAGCTGGAAGTACAAGTCCTAAAAACCATATTCTTAGTAAATATGAAAATTACTATTTAAAAACAGGAAACAACCAAAAAATTTACACAAATCAAATTAACATTATTGAATTGAAAAAATCAGGTAATGTTATACATAACTTCCCAAACAATGTTGAAAATTTTTTATAAAACTTTTCGAATAGAAGGCTAATAATTAAAAAGTTAGCTTCAAATCATGGTTAATTGAAAAACCTGCATTTACGCATAGACAAAATAGATAGTAAGAATGCATTCGTCTTCAATAATTTAAGGTTAGACATAAGCCATATTTTCACGATTTTTGATATTCGGATCACTTTTGTATTTCTGTCAACAAATGGATCTTTAATTCTCTATCTACAACATTCAAAAAAACATTGACGAAAATTGCACAAAAAATGGCCCCTATGTGGCTAAAAAGTGACTTTTAATCAAGCAGTGCAGCAAATTGCCTTAGCTAATTAAGTATGCAAGAGTTTTGAGGACCCGCCAACCCGTTCTTTTGCACAGAACCCCATAAATTTGGTTTCAAAATGATCAGTGTAAAAATTTAATTCCGGCAATTTTCCGATTTTCCATGTAAAAGCAACTCTGATTGGCGTTTTAATGAATTCATGACCTCTCGACCAATTACGGCCCAGCTTACATCTCAGTCTCAGTGGCTCTTACTTCCGTGTTTATCATTCATCAAAGATTTGTCAATGAGTTGTCAAAGTTTTCGTGAGTTTGTGGGACGTTTTCTAATATATATCCTCTCAGTAATAATTAAAAGTAAGTTGCTGAGACAGGATCATGCCTTTGGGACTTGCACGACAAGGGAGGGCGCAGAAACGCAAAGGCAATCCACCACAAAAGCGAAAGAAAGTCAATGATGGATAATCTGGATCAAAACAACCTCGACTTTTTGCGTCTTTTGCAAAGATGCCAGAGCAAGATGCATTACCAGAACCAGTAAAGCCTACAGGATATCGAATAATGGATATAGAGTTACTGATTAACTTCATTTTCAGTACACTTTCCTGTCATGAGTGTAATCAGAAGATGGAATTCGACCGTGAATCTCGTCAGGGACTCTTCTCGCAATTTTGGTTTAAGTGCAGTATTTGCGACTTTGAAATGAAGCTCGATTGTGCTGCTATGACCAAAGATACCGCATATGCAGTGAACATTCGATTCGTAGATGCTATCTCAAAAATTGGTGGACACCGCACAGCTGTGGAGAGATTTTGTGCATTAATGAATATTCCACCTCCACTGACTATTCCAGAATTTGGCCATCATCAACAAAGATTCATTCTGCAGCCACAGAATTAGCATCTGAGTCAAAAGCTGATGCTGTCGAAGTTTACAAAAACTACCAACCTGAATTGAATGGAAAAGCAGTAGTAAATTGTGATGGTTCATAGCAACGCCATGGTTTTCAAAGTAAGAACGGTGTAGCTACAGTGTTACAGTTTCTGAAATTCCAAAGTGGACCATTTTTTTCTCGTAATCCACGACAAAAAAATTCCCAGACCCATAATTTTTGTTTTAGGCATGCGTTCTAAAAACGGTAGGCTAAAAAAATTGATCTTCATATGTAGAATGTTCTGCCAAAAAATCAGAGACCTATGAATCTGATTAGCTTTGGAATTTGATTTCAAGTAGTGCATGATCAGAGCCTCCTTCCGGCCTTCATAAATTATGCTAATGAGCTAATTTGCATATTTTTGTGAAAATGTTTTACTCACTCTAATGAATCTTCCTATGTATCATAAACTTAAAATATGTCTACTCTTTCGATTTTAGCAAAATGGGTTATGGCTAACCTTAAAACCGAAAACTAATTAGTAATGACAGTGTCCAAAATAAGGTGCAGTAACAAATATCATAATATCAAGTTATAAAAATAGGTTATCTAAGTCTAAAGCCCAATTCCTTCAATGATTGTATTGCAGCAGCTATTCATACATAGACAGTGGATGGGAATACAGTTCTACCTACATTGCAAGAGTTAATGTATACCATGGATTGTTTGAATTTTAAACTTGATAGTATTATTTGAATTTGTATTATTTCAGTAGTTACTGCTGCGGTTGCTAATTGCTGTCATACTACAGTGTTTCTGCTATTCTAACAATCAATATATGAAGTTTCTTTATATTGTAATTACAAAGGCTTTAATTAGTAAAAGAAGCCATTAATCTGAAAGTACTCAACAATTTATTGAGTCGACTGAATCTCATAGAATTGAGAATAAAACTCCATCTACTTCAGCTTCAGTAGACAATAGTTAACTATTAGAATTAGCAACAAGTGCAAATCCAAAGGAGAAACACAGAGAGAAATGGATACATGATTCATTGAAAAATACGCTATTAAAAAACTGACACAGTAGAAAGACTATATTACCACTGAAAACTTACACCAATTCATACAAAAGGAACAAAAGTGAGGACATCTACAATAGAAAATCATTTGACAAGTGATGTGCACAAATAGTATTTGAAAGCAACTCACTTTAAAGTTATAAGTATATGCATATTTCGGATAGCAATAAAGCACTAATGTAAAATTTGATGGGTAGATGCTCTATGTATTTAATGATATAAAAACCCTCACACGGTTTGCAGTTCTTGTCTATTAAGAATTGATACATTTCAGATTGCAGCATGATTTCAAAACATTTGTACTTTTCAACAAAATCGACATTGATGTGCAATATTTAATCCCCCATTTCAAATTCAAAGGCTGGCGTCTCACAGATAGTCAAATTAGATAGTGCTTTTCATATATTCACACAGTTGAGAAACAATACTAACAACATTATATTTCCCCAACTCACGATTATTTAAAGCAATTTTGATCGAGGAAAGTTTAATTGTTGTCACACGATGACCCTTCCATGTTTTATCTAATCGCAATTCCCGCATAATTACGCAAAAACACAAAGCAATTCAAAGCAAAATAAACTAGAATTCATTAAAAAGTGTAGTGTACACAATTACAGCTAGTTCCGTCATTAGTAACAGGGAAATCCATAGCAAAATGAAATCGGGTGAAGAAAAAGATATCTCAAGATTACTTACATTATTTTTATAAAACACAATGTAGTGTCAAATTTCACGAAGGATTGGGAAGAACCCGCGATAAATACAACAGAATAATTTTAATAACATAAAAATTAATTTCACCCCTGCTATGACCCTCTATTTTTGGTAATGGTGATAAAAATATAATTTGTGTATAGAAAATAACTCAATTTTTATGAAGCAATCGGGCTCTTATCTCTCAATATTTTTCTAGACATTCCCACAAAATTCTTTTTACAAACATACCAAGAAGCGGGAAAATAGGGAAATGGGCGCAAGAAACAAAATCCATTGTTTTAGAAAATCAGCCACGATTTTCAACTTATTTTGGAGGATCGATCTTGTACAAATTGTCAGTATCATAATGCAAAAGTGATAGCGTCCTATACTAGCTTTCAAAATTGCATTCCAACTTGGTGGATTTCGATATGACACCGTAAATATTTGTAATCATGCCCTAAGTCAAGCTTAATTAATCCTATTCTACTTGATAGGTTCACGCAAATCAAAAGTCAAATCCACCCGGAATTGTTCATTGTTATTTACACAGCAATGGTTATCTCCATGATTTTAAGCTATTCAATGAATAGGAAGCATTGCCTCGAGAAATGTGAGGTACAATCTCTAAATGACGGCATTCAACAATCATTTGCATTCATTTATAGAATAATACTTAAGATGATTCAAAGATTAGTAATAGATGTCGTTCTCAATATAGGTTTTTGGTAACGGACGTAACTTATATTTGAAATCTTCCACAATTTATAATACGTACAAATTCCATGATAATGCGTAATCACACGCAAAACTAATATAATTTCGCTTTCATCAAATCAATATTGTACTTCGCCCAAGACTTACGGCATGAAAAACTTTTTGTTGCAATTTGATAACAGCCGAAACTTTTGTGTTAGCGTGGGTGTAGAGTCTTCCACTGGTTCGTAATTCTTAAATTGATTTCAAAACATGATATAACATACATATTAGAATACTTATACAAATTCGTATATAGATTTGACACAAAAGTTTAAACTTTGTGTTCTCTAACTAAAAAATAGTTTTGTGCAATTGTGCCTTCAGACGACCATTAATCTCCATTTATCATTCTTACATAATTTAAAACACATTTGCTAGGTTATCTTGAAGCCCTAACAGAAAAATAGAATCCGTGTTAAATTCAATTTTCCCCTACACAGGACAAGCCCTAAGTGGAATTACCCCCATGAACTTAGATAACCACAATGATGTGAAATTTGGTGGGCTTAGTTTTCTGTAGCTATAATTGAAGAACTCTCGGTATCACAGGGAACAGTTTTTAATGAAAGTAATATAAAAACTCTATAGGGAGGTGCCAGAATCCGGTAAAATCGGTAACTACACAACCGGATCCGGATATCCGGTAAAATTTAACTTGTTTACCGGATAATATATTCTGAGAAAAAAATTCAATTAAAAATGGAATTTTCAAGGAAAAAGTTATATTTTTCCATGATATGGAAATTGTCATGAAACAAAATAAGTTTTTTCTGAAATATCAGGACGTAGTTATTAAATAATTATTTTTTCACTCACAAGAGGTCGATATTAATTGAGAAATGAAGTTGTTATTCACTAAAAATTATGCCAACCAAAAATCATATTTTTCTGTTGGTCTATTTTGCAGCCTGCTTAAAATTGGATGGTTTTCAGACCTGGAGTGGAGTTTGTGGAGTTAAATAGAAAGTATAAAGTCATAAAAAGTTATGTTTGATTTTAAAAAAAAATACGCAATTTGTGACTGAAATGCCATAAAAGTAATATGTTGGCATAGTTTCATTAAAATTAACAAAAAAACTTAAAAATTAATAGTGGAATGTGACTGCTTTAAATCATTTGAATTAAGACATTTATATTCATTCAATTTCATTTAATGTACTTCCTGGCCTAACCCTCGGGAAGTTTAATTGCTAGCTAATTTTTAACCCGACCCACTGGTCAACGCGTTTCTAGGACTAGCAAAATTATGCTGGCAGCTGAAAAATAATTACGGAACTATATACATTATTATTTCATGGATTTTGCAAGTCACACGTTTTGCAGAATTGTACCATGCGTACTCAGGCAAAATATATGAGGGGTCACAATCTAATGCTTCAATTAAGGCTGCTATCATAAAAAATCAAAGTTGTTCAATGTTTGACAGAATTGAAATTCCACCAGATGTTTTTGAAATTCCCACCCTTGATCTTGGAAATGAGACATTTGTAATAATCGCCTATATCAAGTAGCAATTAGAAAATACCGGTTAAAGGTATAAAGAATCTCTTGCTTGAGAAATTCAAAGTCTACTTCAAAAAAGAGTTCACTAAATAAGTGTTAAAATTTGCTAGCATTACTGCATTTGATGTAGTTATTCATACTGTACACGAAGCGATTACACCTAATATCGATTTTAATGAACTTAGCAATCCGAGACAGATGTATGATTTGAAAATGGTTTGCAAAGTTCAATAATTCTGCTACATTATATATATATAGCAGTCTTAAAAGTACTTAGTTGAATAATTCTCTGCAAGCCACAATCCAGTTGACTTTAGAAAGCGGCAGCATTTTTGTAATTATTTTTAATATACATACTACTATACTGTGCTGATTGTATTATAACATATGCTTACGGTATTAGTAGTAATTGTAGGAATGTCTCTCTACTTTTGTGCTGAATGTACGAATACTGCTCTACTTTTCAGCCAAATGTAGAATTAGTTATATTTTAGCAATTATTATAGTACTGCTCTAATTAAATGTACCTATCTACTGATTACAGGCACATTAAATTTACAGATACTTATTGCGCTGCCTTTGAATAGATTTCGTACTGCATTAAATCGAGCGTACTTACTTAGATTAAAATGCTTTTATATAATATGTAAATATATAATGATTTAGTGCTCTAACATTACACTGATTGTAAACACAAGCATAGCACATTGGTATTGATTGTAGTGTACTGCTATGCATTCATAACAATTGTATTAATTTTTGTATTAGCATTTTGTAATGCTATTGCTTGTTATGTATTTCACTCCTCTCTGGTGCATTGCATTTTTATACTGCTTGACGAGGTATGTTTTTATAACTCTGACTGATAAATTTGACTTAGTTACATGCAATACTTTAAAACATTTAGGAGCTCATCTAGATAGAGGTATCATAAATTTAATCCAAACAAGAGTTATTTTAGCAAGTGCATGTAATGAAATGAATAATTAAATACCCAAAGCCATAACAGGTGCAATGTGAAAAGTGGTATCAATTGGATTTGAAAGCCCAATAGCCTCCTTTTGTGTAACGATTTGGACAAGATTCCACCGAAGACCACCGATGAACGAAGCACTCATTACAATTATAAAACCAATCAGAACGAAATTTGTAGAATGGTATGTAAAAAGAAATAAACCAGTTCCTATACAAATCACAACGACAACGGTAGTTATCCGCGGTTTTTCTAGGCCCAATATTATTGCGAACATCAAAACAAAGCTAAATTACCAACTAATAAAAAATTGAAAAAGTAACAAAACTTACATAATACATGTTGTTTTTGACATTGTGTAGAGTGACACAGTTATATAAATAAAACTCCAGTTTGATAAACCAATATCAAGAGCTGAAAATATACCAGCCGGAAATATCCTTTTAATGTAGGTTGGCCAATCAAGAACAATGCGACTTTTCCCATAAATTAATTGATAGACTAATCGGCACAAGCCAGTAAATATGAATTGAAGGCAGAAGTGCACCCCAGTTGTGAAAAGAGGGAAATGAAAGTCTTTTAAAAGCCATTTATTGTAAAATGTCAGAAAAATGGCAAAACAGAAATATGATGCCCCTGCAACACATATTCTTAACAATTGGGCATAATTCATTTAATCTAAATAAAAAATGTATTCAAACATTCAATCTCTTAAAAATATACAAATGCTTGAATGGAATATATTACATTATGGAAATTGGTAAGCTAAAAATATAAGAAAATATAAACATATATAAAAACTGTGCAACAATATCCACAAAATATATACATTCATATTTGTAAATACAGTGTCCAATTTAAAAACCACAGAAAATGGCACACACGCATAAGAAAAAAACTTTCATTTGTAAAACTGAAAACCTCTGTTACCTTAACAAGTTGGGGCTTTGAACGCAAGCATAGCGTCGATATGGAATGCTGAAAATATGCCGTTTAATAATAATAATAATAATAATAGTTAAAGGAGAAAGGTATAGGGTATAAGTGGGAGAAGAATTGTAGAGCAGTGAGTCACCTGTGGTACATGGACGACCTGAAGATGTATGCTAGTTCAAGGAAGATGTTGCAGAAGCAAGTGGAGACATTGGAGAAGGCAAGCAGAGATTCAGGGTTGGAGTTTGGATTAGGAAAGTGTGCAGCAGTGACAATGACTAGAGGTAAGTATTAGATGGAACAAGAATGAACTTAGGGAGCTAGACAGGGAGACAAGGAAGATACTTGCAACAGAGAGGGCTTTCAACTTAAATGGAGATGTGGATAGGTTGTACATGGAAAGGCATAAAGGAGGGAAAGGACTGCTAAGTGTGGATGAAACTGTAGAAACAGAAGCACTAGGGCTAAAGGAATACGTAGACTAGAGGTCACTAAGGAGTTAAGGAAAATAAGAACTGAAAGTGAGGGAAAGACAGCATACCAGAGTAGGATGGAATTAGAGACAAACAAGGTATAGGCAGCAGGCAATGCATGAAGAATACTGCAGGAACACAGAAAAGTGTGACTGAAGAGAGGAACAGAAGCACTGATAATGGTAGCAAAGGAGCAAGCAATAAGAACAAAATGGGTGAAGAAGCATATAGATAGAAGAATGGAAGTAAGTGATAAGTGTAGACTATGTAAGAAAGAGGTTGAGAGACAATAGATCATCTGATAGCAGGGTGTGAGAAATTAGCGCAGAATGAGTATAAGTTCTTCCAGACGAGCAATGTAATAGAAGCACGGAGACCAGACATAGTAGTGGTAGACAAATAGAAAAGATTGGGAACAGTGATAGATATAGCAGTACCAAAGGACAGGAATGTAGAAAGCAAGGAGAAAGAGAAGATAGACAAGTACAGGGAGTTAGCAGAGGAAATAGAAAGGCTGTGGAAGTTAAAGAAAGTTGAAGTAGTCCCGGTAGTTGTAGGAGCACTAGGAGCAGTGAGTAAGAAGCATAAGAGATACTTGGAGGAGTTGGGAGTACCAAAGTGGGGAGGAGCAGTAGCACAGAAGGCAGCATTGTTAGGAACAGCTAGAGTCCTGAGGAAAGCTCTCAGACTCCCTGGGAACTGGTGAGTTCCCCGAGCTGAGAGGGATACCAGCATGAAGCTGTGAGA
>CABFPE010000102.1:439473-453826 GCA_900660155.1 Hofstenia miamia
TTATAAATATATTCTTGCTCCTATAGAATAAGTATTATTATAAATATTAATATTTATTATCAATGTAATTAAATAAGAAAAATAATTTATCAAACATTGCACAACATAATTAAAGTTAAAAATATACTTATTAGTGCTTAAGTTCTACATGAAACAAGAAGTCAAAAGAGCAAACAATTATAAAAAATGTTAATTTATTTTAATCATATGTAATTTTAACGTTCTTTTCAAAAAAAACTTCGCACATATCATTATTGGCAATAGTATTTTGAGGATAAATATTTTCAAATTTCTAGTTAATGCTTTAGAAGCCCACATTTAATTTAGAGAGGAATAAAAAATATAAATACAAATATTAGTGTTCCTTACATTGACTATTGACATGAACATAAGTTCTATTACAAATGTCATATGTTTTTAAGATATTCATTTAACTTGAATGAATAATTGTATTTATAGAATAAGTAACTATCACTAACTCTCATAAGACATCTTAGAACTCAAAATAGCTTTAGTGAGCTTAAATCACACTGTAAGATAATTTTGTTAATGCAATAACAGCAGTTGGCCAAAGATATTAAAAATTTAAAAATTTTCAAAGACTTTTTTCACAAATATTTGTTTTAATTTCTAAACTACTACATTAATTTTAAAAAGAAATCTCATATTTTTACAAGAGTTTACTTGCAATTTCACTTTACTACACATTAACTCTAATTTAAGTCATAGGAAATGTAAACATTAAAGAAAAAATTAGTCAATAAGCAATAAATGTACATAGTGACAGCATAATAAATGCAAAAAAATCAGTTAATTTAATTAGCTGATTGAATAAATTACTTCTTGCTTGTGATAAAAAGGATCCAGTAAATCTAAAAATGTTGTCTTCTTTGAAAGATCACATTAAGATTCTGCATATAAATTGATTTGCAAATCTAAAAACATGAAAAAAACCTATCATATGACAAATATCCATAGTTAGTTTAATTATCCACAAACAAATTCACTCCATTCAACTGAAAACACAATTTGTAAAATGTGAGTGATGCTCCAAAACACTAATGTATTTCAAGGGCAAAATATAGGCTGCCTCAAACCTCTGGATGTGATTCAAAATTAAATAGCAATATTTAATACCTTTGCTTATCTATATATTTATAATTATTTGTAATTTACCTGGCCTAAAGATTTAAAATAATCTCAGCATCAACCATATTATAACATTTCTGTTTTAATTGTAACATATTAGGCACTAATGGTGTAGATTTAGATCAATATTTTTGTAAAAATAGGAATTTTCAATGAAAAAATTCATATTTGCATGCATGTTGTTGTACATAATGTAGCATCATCCAAAGGAACAAGCTGCAAACCAAAAGGAATAGCATCAAAAAGAATAGCAGTGATCAAAAAATTGAATATAAGTGATTGTAAAATTTAGTTTGATATCTTATTCATTTGTATTATGCAACTAAGTTACAATATTCACATTATGAGAAAAATGCAGTAGCTGAGTAAGAAATATTGGACAAATTGTAACAAGCGAAATCATGCTTACATCAGAACAGCCATATTGGCAGAAGATTAATTCAAAATTTGAAATTGGCAGGTACTTAGAACTTTTTAAATAAACAGCTTAGAATTTAAGTAGAAGTTGATGAACAATAAATTCTTCGGAGTTTATTTTGATATATTATCTTCATTTATCTGGTTTGAAATTTATTAAAATGTTCAGCTAAGCAAGTTGTGTCAAGTAGTGGCTGGAGTCCATCACAGGAGCGATTCGAAGGGTCCTTGTGCCAGTCATGAAACCGCACTTAAGCTACGGATAGGGAGTTTTTTTATTATTGCTTAGTCTGAATATTGATCACTACATGTACATTATAAGAGATTCATGAAATGGCTGGATAGCTGAAAATTAGGGTTATATCTGAATTATTAAAATTAGGAGACTTGACTATAATTGACCAAATAAATGACTCTACATGTATTACTATTAAATGTAAGTGTAGGAAGCTGCAGTTAGTTAATTTATTATTAACAGCAGATAGCCGACAATTAGGGTTATATCTGCATTATTAAAATTAGGAGACTTGACTATAATTGACCGAATAAATGACTCTACATGTATTACTATTAAATGTAAGTGTAGGAAGCTGCAGTTAGTTAATATTCTTATTAACAGCAGATAGTTTTATGGTAATGGCTAGTTTGATTTTAAATAGTGCAGCTAGTATCAACACCCGGTTCCTTTACTTATTCAGTTCAACAAACACTTTACAAAACATGAGTTTAAGTCAGTAATGCTTTGACACGAGTACATGCACTGAGGTAATGTTTGGCACACATAATTAATGTTTTGATTGAGCTGAGATGGTGCAACGAACTTGGTCAATCATTAACGAAGGAGAGGAACTGTGGTGTTAAAATTGGCTTTGGGCAGTGGCCCACAGTTTTCACTCAGAGAATAAACTGCATGGCTTTGTCACCTAAATAGTGATAGTTATCCTTAAATCAGCGTAACTAGCTAAGCAGAGAGGAAATGTCTAGCAGTCTATTGAACTAGTAAATCCTCACTCGCCATTAATTGAGTGATAGTTAACAACAAGAACACATGGCAACAAAGGCCTGGTCGAGGAGGTTACATGGCCACCGTGACAAATAAGAACAAAGTCAATGGAGAGGAAACACACAGCGATACTCTTTCAAAGCTCAGAAATAAACTCAAAGTAAAAAGAAGAAGGGAAGCAACAAGGCAGCGAACAAAATCACAAAGTCAGCAAAGCAGAAAGCCCTACCCATGACAAGTGCAAACAAGACTCTTGAATCACAGCCAAAATGGGAAGCCACTATGACATCAAGAAATAATTACGTATAATAAAATTAGCAAGAGAGGAAGGGCAAAAAAAACAGTACCAAAAACCAACACCCCATGGCAACTCGATCGTCATCATTCCCAAGAAACACCGAAGCAACCCAAACCCAGAACTGATAAGACAAGCATCCCTCTCTGAACTGGGAACCTCGGAGATTTTCGAAGAAAAACAGCGAAACTGAAAAGCTCTTACAAGAAGAAATAAGCCTATTGACAAAGAAAATAGAGGAGATCGAACAATTGAATGTAGAAGCAATTACAAGAATTCAAGTCGAGATGGACACCAAACTAATCGAACAAAGCGAAGCATTTCAGAGTGAGGTTAAGACACTCACAAAACAATTAACAGAGTCAAATACAAGATTCTTGGAGCAAAACCAGCTCTTACAAGAAAAAAATAACGAGCTAGAGACAATGAACCAGCAGCTGATACAAGACAATGATGTGCAAGCTGCAGAGATAACACAACTGAGGAGCAAAATAATCCAACTAGAAACAAATAGGAATGAACAGCGACAACCAGCACAAGTACAACAGAACTTGCTGGAAACAGAGAACTGACGCCTAACAGGAGAAAATGAGTTGAGGCAAGAAGAGATAGCTCATCTAAAGGATAAATTGAGACTACTACAGCTAAACGAAGAATGTAACATCCTCCACCTAGCTTATTATGCCATGTCTAATCATGGTTAAGGAATGCTTGGTAAACTGCGGGTGAGGTGTTACCCATTTGTTGAACCATCAGACTTTTCTCTCTTATTAACTAGTTATGTTAATTAATTGATCGAGTATTAACCATCACTGTTTAGGTGACTGGGCAGTATGATGTTTCCTCTTCAGTTGTTCTATGGGCTCCTGCCCAAACCGGTGTGTGCACTCAAGTAAAGTTGTAACTGACTTAAACTCAGAGTTGTAAAGTGTTTGTTGTTTTTATCTAATAAAGCAACCGGGCATTGACACTAACTGCATGTAATAAAATATCTAAAATAGCCATTACCGTAAAACTATCGGCTTAATTATACAGATAACAAAATTGCAGTTTCCTATACCTACATTTAATAGTATTACATGTGAGGTCATTTATCGAGTCAATTATAGTCGAGTCTCCTACATTTAAGAATATATAAATATCCCTAAGTGTCGACTATCCAGTCGTTTCAGGCATTGATTATTTCTTACATGTGTTGATCGGTAGTCAGACTAGGCAAGAATCGAAAAACTCCTAACCGTAACATAGGTGCACTTTCGTGACTGGCACAAAGACCCTAGAATCGATCCCGTGATGGATTCCAGCCACTACTAAACACAACTTGCCTAGCTGCACATTTAATTAAATAATCAAACCAGATAAAGTAGAAATGAAAATTAAATAAACTCCGAAGAATTTATTGTTCATCAAAATTATGGTTGAATCAAAGCTATTTATAAAATTTCTACAAAAAGTACCTGCCGATTTTAAAATTCAAATGATTCGTCTGCCAATATGGCTGTTCATACGTAAGCGTTAGTTTGCTCAATTTAATTTGTCAATTACCTCTTGATCGGCTAACAAGTTTCTTATTTTGACCAATATTAAATCTTAGTTGCATTTTACAAAAATAAACTAAAGTTCATTAACTAAATTTTTTACAATTAATTTCAATTGATAATCATTCGACGTTATTCAGCTTTTAGTTGCCTTTTTTGGATGATGCTACAATAGTGATACCAGAGTAATTCAAAAGAAATTTAATTTGCAAGATTCATGGAAAGGAAAACATGGGAATACATCACACTGAGCACAGATACATGTGTAAATTGGCTTGGAAACAATAGAAGTTGTAATTATAAATATAAGAAATATCTAATAAACAATGTTAAACATTTTCCACAGTGGTATCCAAATCTAAAAAAATCAATTCAAATGCACCTAATCAAATAATTCATGTTGAAATTGAAAAATTAGTGATGGACATAGATAGTTACCAATATCTATTAGTCATTATATGTAATTTCAGCAAGTGCAGTAGAATGGCACTACTGAAAACAATCACAGCTTAGGAAATTACTGACACATTGTGTTGAATCATGGTTTTGCTCTGGCTATTCAAGCAGTACTGGGAAACTCAAGAGTTAATATCAAAGGTTGCAAAGGCTACCATTGTAGAGAGTGACCCACATTTCAGCAAAAGAAAAGCATTGGTGGATCACTGTTTCACTTAAAGAAATAATAGACTATCCATAGAGAACAGACTTCCAGCAGTGACCAATTCACATGGCATCACACAAGAGCCATATCCATGAAGCCATCCTTATGCACCAAGGTACTAGTTGTGTGTCTCAAGTATTAATTTCTAGCTCAAATAAACTATTTATCTCAGAGTTCAATTATCTCAGCTCATGTAAATAAGTAATAAGACAAAAGGCACATAATTACTGTGCATTCACATTCACCAGCAGCATAATATATTTGCAGTGTGTTATTATTAAGTGCATGTATGAAATGAAATGATCAAATTAAAAGCTCTTATTCCCTACATGTAATGATAGCCATAACCTAAAGTGACCATGATTTGAGCTGTCACTGTTTAGGAGCTATTTTTCACTGCAGACCCACTGCAGTTCCTCCCAAATTGTCACTGGATGTTAAGCTAAAATTATCAAACTAATATCTAAGACAAAACCTAAAAGGGGTTAGCATATAAATAAATTAGAGAAGATCAAACACAATTGGAGTAAGACAAATTATATTGTGCATTTGCTACAGTTTCCTCAAGTATTTATTATATTTTTTGTAAATTATTACCTCCTTAATGTTTACAACTTGCACATGAGTTCCCTTGCAAAATTTAATGAGCAATTACACGTAGGTTTACATTAAGGGGACAAATAATAAATTGATCAAAAAAACTGCACTCAAAAATATACAAATTGATTTAAAACAAATTGATGTAAATTGATAGCAACAAATTGTGACATTACTTTGTCAAAACTCTAATTTTGAGTGCCAAAATAAATCAAAAGAATAAAATCAAAATAGGGGCCCTGACTCTACATGCCCCCATTGCACAGTTAGGTTTGTGGTAGGAGCTGGACCATAGGACCTGACAATAGCTTCTGTGTTTCATCCCAGGATGAAACTTTAGCATATTTGGGTCACTAGGTAATCTGCATTAGTGTCTCCTTTTGTGTGACTATTTCATTTTGTAGGCGGGAAAACTCAATCTCTGGTAGTCAGGAGTTAATCAGACAGTTTCTTTGTATGTTATCTCTGTGTAAAAGTATCATAGAAGCATTCTTGGGTGTTCTGGTCAAGAGGCAATTAGAGTTGGGGATCACATGTAAGGAAAATTGACAAAATCCAAACAGCTCCACATGACTGAATTGGCAGTACAAATTTCTCAGCAAACAATCTCTCAGCATAGTTCTGACAGTCTTTGGACATGTAAGAGATATGCAGCTCCATAAGGAGTCTCTCAACTGATTCAGAATACTGTGAGGTTGGGCTACAGATGTTGATGATGGGCCAAATGGAATCAGGGCTTTTATCTGCTTTAAGGTTTGTCCAGATCTTGTTGATCTCAGCAAGCATGGCAGCAATTTTGGAAAAGGCAAAGCTGATATGGAGATCAGTGACTAGAGCAAGGCTGGGCCAGTTAACATTTATCAACTTGAGGGTCTTAGAATGTACAGCTGCATCAATGATAAGCCTCATATCTTTTTACATAGTAGGAGATCTTTGTAAATCAATTTTGTGATTGAAAAGATGTTAGACTGTAAATATTGCTAGAGCAATAGTAATTGCTGTACAAGATGGTAAAGTTCTCCATTCTAAAGTAGAGGTTTTCAACCTGCTCAGGTATTCCTTTTTTAAAAACATTACAAGGCAGATACACTCAACTTTATCAAGCTGGTAAGTGATTTCAATCTTTTCCATGATCTTTGGCTGGTTGACCTCACTAATGCAGAAAAAGTAAATGATGAGCAGATTCTCAAAATCAATGTTTATGCACTCAAATTTCTGAATCAACTTTTGTTGTTCAGGAGCTGGCACAAGTGAGTGAGGTTGAAGTCCTCAACAGACATAGTGTGAATGGTGCTCCTCCTGTAGGGTCTCTTGAGCCTGCCATGCATCTTTGAGTCATAGCATATTATCATATTAACTTTTGGCCCATGCTCAGCATTGATGATAAATGGAATGACATCTACTGAACAGGTTAGGGACTTAGTGTTAAAGGTCCATTGCAGGTTTTTCTTTGTCTCTTCAGACAGGTTATCATGAACAAAACTAACAGCTATGGGGGGGGCTATAGAATATGAGTGTAAAATCTCATCTCCCACTTTAGAAGTCTTTCTTTGTCTCTCTTCTGTCATTTTGACCTGATACTAGTGGATGCATTGTGACAAAGGACTGGGGCTAGAGGGGGTTTTCTAGTCACTCAGGACAGTTGGGTGTTTAGGCACTCTTAACTTATGGAACTTCTTGGGTTCCCAAGGGGATATTATTTGTCTCCCCAAGTAGTCACCTGAGGTAAGCTCCTGAGGTGATATTTGTCTCCCCAAGTAGTTGTGGGAACAATGTTTCCAAGGGGATATTTGTCTCCCCAAGTAGTGCACTGTCTGCTTTCAGAGTCCTCTGCATGCATCCTCCTTCACTTCTGGGATGTGCTCTCATCTACTCAGTGCAAGGTTGCATCTCACCTCCTCTCTTCCTTTTGTGGGTTAGGTCTTTGCCACACTTGTATTCTCATGGGAGGTTGGTTTTCCGTTCTTTTCATCTATTGAATTGGTTACTAAACATAGAGATTAAATTAAGTTCCTAATCTTGGGTATTTAAATGATCTAAATACTCTTGGTCTCTAACTCTATGTCTAGGCAAAACTTGAGTAGCAGTAATGTTGCTACTATTACCAAGGTTACTATTGTACTCAACCTCAGTGAGGTCATCTTCCTCACATTCAGTGATGTTATTATAAGTCTCAAATTCATTTACTCTGTCATTGATGTGGGTCAATGATGACATTATCAATATCCTTAAGAGTTCTCTTGAGTCAGTGGGTGACTCTCCCATTATTTAATAAGTACTTGTGGTGATCTAATACTTTAGTTATAGTAAATGGACCTTGACAATTAGTGACAAGCTTTCACACCTGGTTAGTATTGGTAGTTTGGCAAGGAAAATATGCAAAGACTTTGTTGCCCTGTTTATGATGCTCACCATATAATTTACAATTAGAGTTCCATGGTTAGTGGATAACAGATTGATTCATATTCCTACAGATTGTGAGATGCACTTCTTGAAGTTCATGCAACATGTGATTTACAAAATTTTCCAAAGTAGGTTCATTGTAATCAGGAAACATTAAGAAAGAGGTGTACTTGATTCATGACCAAACATTGCCTTAAAGGGGCTGACTTTTGTTGTGGAGTGAACTGCAGTATTATAAAAATATTCCACTGCCTTAATAACTTGTTTCCAATTCTGACCCACTGCTGAATTTCTTCAAACTTTCCACCAATGCTAGCATTTCAGATTTTGTGGCACTGTAGTTCTGCTTATCATTCCTAAGCTTTTGACTAAAATAATGGATCAGGCATTCAGTACCATTAATAACTTGGCTGAGGACTCCACTAATCATGACTGAGCTGGCATCACAGTCAACAATGAATTCTTTCAAATAGTCCAGTGTATTAAAGCTGAGAATTTTTATTGAGTTCTGACTTGACCGCATCTAGCTCCTCTTGCTCCTCTCATGTCCACTTAAACTCCACACTGCACTGTAGTAGATTAGAATTATGTTTGGTTTTATTTGCCAGCTCTGATATAAAGGTGCCACAGTAGTTTAGAAAACCATAAGCTGTTGAACATCCTTCTTTTCTAAATGGTCTTTAGCATTGTTTTTTATAGAGATATGACCTGGCTCAATAACTTTTCTGAGAAAGGTGACGCATGGCTGCAGAAGAGAACACTTGTTTCCATTAACTCAGAGGCCAGATTCATACAGAATACTAAGGGTTCTGCCAAGCCTTTCTAAATGTTCAGAAAGGGTATTACCAGCAACAAGGATATTGTCCATGTAGGCAGTGTTGCCTGGCTCTAATACATTGGCACCATTTCTAAGCACATGGGTGACATAGCATTGGAAGTTTGCAAGGGCATTGTACAGAGCAATACAGAGTGATGAAGGCAGTCTTTGGGCACCTGCCAATATGCCTAATATAAATTGAGGCAAGTGAACAGTTTGTATTGAGTGGCATCATATAAAAGATCTTCAATCTGAGGAAGCAGATATGTGTCCTTTACCATGACATTGTTTAACTTCCAAAAGTCCACACAGATGCAGTACTTGTCGCCCTGCCTAATGAAAACAGTGGGTGCTACATAAGGGCTGTTGCTGCCTTGTGTTATGCCACTCTCTATCAGATCATTTAGGATTTGCTCATACTCCTCCCAGAGATTTTCCAGCACTTTCCTAACTTGAAGGTGGATGGGGTGATCATGCTTAGTTACAATACCATGTTCTTTGCTGATGGTCTGATGACACTGATCAAGCCATAGTTAAACACTTCATGATTTTGCCAAAGCAAATGAGAGAGTGATTTGCATTCTTGAGGACTAAGGTGAGGATGCATCCTCTCATTGACAGGAGGAATCTGGATGCTGTCACTCAGTTCCATGTGATCAAGATTGCCATTAGAATGGGCAAACAAGCAGCAGCTTTCAACTCTAAGCAAACTGGTCTTTCTTGACCAACAAAATAGAGCTATTTAGCACTGTGATGTAAGTTTTGCCATTTGATATGTGACAGAGATTCAGGGAAAAGTTAACTCCAGTAAAATGCTTCCCTTTATAACTGGAGACCATGACATTGCCTATATACTGGGAGTCTGTGGTAACTGCTACATGTTGCCAGTATTGAGGCTCAACAAGGACTGGCTCAAAAAACTTTGGTAAAACATCCTGTTTGGGAATGATGGAAAGTTCCTGACAGTGTTCACTTTCACAGATGGAAATAGTGTTGCTTCTGTAATCAATAATGCAGGAATTCTGCTCAAGGAAGTTGTTGCCCATGATTATATCATACAGCAGCAGCTGGTCACAAGTGTCAATAACAATCAAATCTATAGAGAACAATTCTTGACAAATGCTTAGTTCCAAATTTGGTATGTGACCCTTTAGGGAGATTGAGTTACCAAAAGCATCCAACAGGCATGTGGTGGATGGAAGTAATTCATCCCTTGATAGACAAAGTTTGGAGCAACAAGTGTTGCTGATAATGGAGGCTGAGGCCCCAGTATCAATAGTAACATTAAAAAGAGTGAGGTAATAACCAGAACATCATGCACGCAGTTTATAGGAGGTGGCACCATAACTAGTTTGATGAATCAACAGAACTGACAGGCAGATCAGGAGAATACTCTTCAATCTCAGGTTTCTGAGTTGAGGAACCTGCCTTAAGATCTCCAGCATCTTTGTCAATATGGGTGGTATTATGAAGCATGTAAATGATACTGATAGCTTTGTGAATGATCAGATTGAGGTCATCCTCAGGATCACACTTTAATTTGAGGCAATGATGAATATTTGGTGGAAAGCCCCAACAAATGTATGAAAAAAGATCATACTTCAAATATTCAGGTGTGAGCTTGCTTAAGCAAAACAAACTTTCCACTTGTGTGATGAAAGTGTGGACATCATTGCCCTTTTTAAACAAGAGATCTCAAAGGAGCATCTTATATTGATGTTTGATATGAGGCACTTTGTAGTGGTCTTCAAAATAACCAATTAGAATTTGATAGTTCATTTTGACATCTTGATCAAGCATCATATATTGGTTATGTGCAAGACCTTGTAAGTAAGTAGGAAATTGTGAAACAGCAGCATCCTGAGTGGCTTTGTACTGCCTCATTGTTAACTTGAAAAGGAAGAACCACTCTTTGAAAGACTGTGAGATTTCATTGATCTTTCTTTTAGACTTTGGTAGTATGGAATGGCAATTAAATAGATTGGTCGTTTTGTTTCCAACAGTAGTTGTGGGCAAAATTGACTTAGTAAAGCATGGCCCACTCATTGTTGTAGATAGGACAAGGCAAAGTCCCCCCTCTACATCATGATCATTAATGTAGTAAATAAGGTGAATGGTTTTAGTGCAGTTGGGACTATTGTGTCCTTTTTGTCTACACTTTTTGAAGTAAACTTTGTTTAGATTTATTACTTTTGGTTTATTTTCAGTAGGTTGTTGTTCTTGTTTCATTTTGGACTAACTTATTTTTTATTGGTTTTCAAAAATTCATTTAGTGCTTTTAATGACAGAATTAGATGAATGCTTCCAAGCTTAATTTGGTTAGATATTTTACTCTAATGATTGATTTGCTGTTTGGCTTCTACATCTTTCTTAATAAATGTAGACAATTTGTCTTCTGGTCCACATTATTGTTCAAATCCTGTGACAAATGGATAGTTGCATACCTTAAGTGATGTATGTGAAAAGATCATGTAATGAGTATTTCAACAATGTTCTGCTCAATCTATACAGTTGCTCAATTTGAAGATTATACTCTTCAATATCACTGGTAGCTATGTATGTTGTGTTATTTTAAATAATCTTATATTGGTTATACACTGTGGGAGCATAGAAGTGACCATGGGATTCTGTATCAACAGCTGGTAGTCTGATTTAATTGTTGATTTGACTGTTAAATAATAAGTGTATGCCTTTCCTGTGAAAAAACTGGGAAACTGTGCAAGTGTGTGGTAGTGACAAGCTCATTGTATGATAAGGTTTGATTTTCAAATTTGCGATCAGGGGTGTGAGTGCCTTTTTGATGAGTTATTATCAGTGGTAATAAGAGTTGAGTGTGAGAAATGGTTTTTAATAAGAGTATGGGACTGATTGACATGATTTCCTACATTTTAATTAATTTGATCTGGTTTTTTAGCAATCTTAGGCATTGATGTAGCCATTTTATATTGATATACCTCTGTAAGTTAATTAGCTGAGCTTTTGCCTCCTGTATTTCTTTGTTTAAAGCATTATTTTCTGCTTCCTTTGAAATTAGTTGTCTGGTTACTTGAATGTTTTATATATTACATTCATCAACTTGTTCAATTACTTTAGCATTAGATATTAATAATTTAAATTGTTTGCTATCTACTGTTTCAATTTTTTTTAAGCTTACTGTTTTTGTTTTTAAGCAAATGGAATTGAAAAAGGATGGCATGGTTCTCCTTCTCAAATTGATTGCAGTTTAATTCTAATTCCTCTTTTTGTAAATTTAAAGTTAGGATTTCTTCATAGAGGGCATAATTTTCCTCTTGAATTTGTTCAAATTGGCTAAAGGTTTGATCTGCATTAGTTCAAATTTTTCAGTGAGCTGTGTAACCTTTTTTTCTAACATGCAATTCAGGCAAGGAGCTCCTCTCTAGGGCAGACATCTTGTGATGTAAATGGGGTTTAACTAGGTTAGGTTGGTTATGTTTTCTGCAATTCTATTTATAAAAAAAATTTTTTATTTCTTGACAGAACTGAGAAACAGTAACTCTACCTGTATTCCAATTGCAAAAAGATTCCATCTTTCTTTACAGGGTTCAACATTTTCTTGTTTGTTATATCAGAGCTTCCACTGACAGAGTTATGGCTAATCATTAAACAATATATGTATTCAGTGTCCAATAGTGGTCACCATTTGGCATTGGTATGAAATCAGCTAACTATTCTACTGTCCTAGCTCATTGAGGGTTGTTGCGTCAATGCTTGGATTTACTGATGCTACAAAATAATTAACTTCTTATGCTATTATACTCTATTCTAATAAAAGTTAAAAGTAAACAGGGGATCATGTTAGGGAAGAGTGGCCACATTCAGCTGACCTTAAAAAAATATTTGTATAAGACTAGAGCCCTCATTAAGATAAAGAATAAAGAAGCCCTAACACTTAGTTGGAAGTAGTGGTTCTGTGTCAGTTCTCAGCCTTGTAAACTGCTGTTGATCTAAATAGACGACTGTAAGATGCTATTCATCCCTTTACATTTCAGTAGTAAATAGCATGAAATATAACATAATGTAACATCCTCCACCTGGCCTATTTGCACCATGTATCACTATGGATGGTTATCACTCAGTAAATTGCGGGTGAGGAGTTACTAGATCATTGAACTGCCAAACTTTTCCTTTCTTGTTAACTAGTTAAGTTAATCAAATATTAATTATCACTGTTTAGGTGATGGAGCCATGTGACGTTTCCTCTTCAATTCTTCTACGGGCTACTGCCCGAAGCTGATCACCACAGCACAGTTCCTCTTCTTCATGAACGATGACTGCATCCACTGTCTCAGCTCAATTGGAACTAATTATGTGAACCTTACTTTAGCTCAGTGTGTGCACTCACGTTAAGTTGTAACTGACTTAAACTCAATGTTGTAAAGTGTTTGTTGATTTGATTAAATAAAGCAACCGGGCATTGACACTCACTGCATGTAAATAATATTAAGGTAGCCATTACCGTAAAATTATTGGCTTTGTGATTTAATTAATAATATTGCAGTTCCCTATGCTTACATTTAATAATGATACATGTAGAGTCATTTATTTGGTCGATTATAGTCGAGTCTCCTACTATTAAGAATAGATATATGTGCTTAGGGTTCGACTATCCAGTCGTTTCAGGCTTTTATTATTTTGTACATGTATAGATCGATAGTCAGACTAAGCAAGAATCGAAAAACTCCTAACTGTAACATAAGTGCGGTTTCATGACTGGCACAAGGACCATTCGAATCAATCCCGTGATGGAATCCAGCCACTACTCAACACAACTTGCTTAGCTGAACATTTNATGACTGCATCCACTGTCTCAGCTCAATTGGAACTAATTATGTGAACCTTACTTTAGCTCAGTGTGTGCACTCATGTTAAGTTGTAACTAACTTAAACTCAATGTTGTAAAGTGTTTGTTGATTTGATTAAATAAAGCAACTGGGCATTGACACTCACTGCATGTAACTAATATTAAGGTAGCCATTACCGTAAAATTATTGGCTTTGTGATTTAATTAATAATACTGGAGTTCCCTATGCATAATACTGGAGTTCCCTATGCTTACATTTAATAATGATACATGTAGAGTCATTTATTTGGTTGATTATAGTCGAGTCTCCTACTATTAAGAATAGATATATGTACTTAGGGTTTGACTATCCAGTCGTTTCAGGCTTTTATTATTTTGTGCATGTATAGATCAATAGTCAGACTAAGCAAGAATCGAAAAACTCCTAACTGTAACATAAGTGCGGTTTCATGACTGGCATAAGGACAATTCGAATTGATCCTGTGATGGAATCCAGTTACTACTCAACACAACTTGCTTAGCTGAACATTTATTAAATAATCAAACCAGATAATGAAGAAATGTAAGTAAAATAAACTCTGAAGAATTGTAACATCCTCCACCTAGCTTATTACACCGTGTCTAATTACTGATAATGAGTGCTCAGTAATT
>CABFPE010000102.1:484611-500942 GCA_900660155.1 Hofstenia miamia
CAATGGCATAATTTAACCTTGTTATCAATGCATGCATGACAAGAACGATAGGTTTATTATTTCCCTATGCATTGTCATAACTTAATATGAACCACGATTTAGGCTGCAAACTATCCAGAGTTACGCATCACGCTGGTGCCAGGTTAGCAGGACTCCCAAATAGTCGTCGTGACTTAAGCAATCATTATGTTAAAAGTAATTTGAATAATCAAATAAAAATTAATCATCGGAGAAAATGAAGACGTTTCAGTTTAAGCAAAGCTTGATTCTAGTTTTTTCTGCATGGTTGCTACAATCGTTCCCTATTTATACAAACGTTAATCATTACCTGATAATTGCTTACAAATTCAAATCACGCGATCATTCCCTCGCAAATTCAAGTGAGCAAGAAAAATAACACGTCATATATCATTGAGGGGACAAAGTAACTGCAATGAAACTTAACCTCGAAATTACGAGGTGACGTCAAGGGTGACGTAGGAAATACGAAATTATAAATTATGATGTTTTCCCAAATTTTCGATTCCAATATTTATGATTGTGAAGTTAGTAGTCAAGTTGTACAAATAGTACATAAATTACAGAGTTAATTCCAATAAACAATACACCTCTTTATATCCGTTATATATTGGCATAAGGCGTTGTAAGACGCCTTACTGTACGTTTTCTAAACGTCTTAAAAAACACAATTTCTAAATGTTGCACGAATGTCATCTAGTTTCCATCAAATGATGTTGTAAAACGTCTTCTAAATATTTTTTAAGCATTTTCTGGACGTCTTCTCAATGTTTTCTAGACGTCTTATAAACGTCTTCTGAACGTTTTCTAAACCATTACTAAATGTTTTCTTAATCATTTCTAAACAATTTCTAGGTAATTTCTATGAATTTTCTAAGCTATTCCGTAATGTTTGACACAGGGGTTGGGAATTGGGCACCACCAATCAATTATTTTTATCATCAATCAATTAATTAGTTTACAAATTTTAACCAATTAGTCGCCTAATTAATTGTTGCTGAACGTGTAAAGATGAAATGACTCGAATTCTGCTATGCAAACAACAGTAATCACGTGCAACATGAGAAATTAAGCTTATATTATCCAATGAGAAAACAGCAGCAAAAATTATTCATGGTATTGGTAACCCGGGATGCCCGATATGCTAAAATTCTGTTGAAATAATAACAGTTCCATTTATTTAATAAATGATTTTAACACATACGTCTTTGATAAAACAAAAACATATTAGTTTCACGTGCCTAATTAAATCAATTTAATTGCTGCATTTGCAATCAATTAATTGTATTGGAAAGTAACTGCCAATCCATTAATTGCCAATTAATTGTTGCACAATTAATATTTCCCGACCCCTGGTTTGTTACAATTTGGTCAGACTTTCTAATGGGCCAAACTAAGGACTCTCCTTAGATATATAAAATGTGAATTTTCAAGATATTCTAAGAATAATAATTTAAGCAAAACTTTAGCACTATAAGTGAGTATTGCTTCAAGACAAATAAACAATTATTTGATAGTATATTTTTCTATGAAAAAGTATATTGAAACATATTTAGGATAGAAATATTCTATTTAAAAATATAATGCGCAAAATTATTAACATATTGTTAAAGTATAGTATAACTTAAACTAGGACATTTTGCGTAATGAATAATTATTTAATATTAATGAAATTTTGATTTTTACTGTTGTAATAAAATATCAATGCTAGCAGCTTTGAGTTTGTTATTGAACATTTCTGTGTATGCTCATTAGCTGTATGTAAAATTGTGAATGCTGGTAATGCAATTTTCTCTGGTGATAGTGATGATTGATACTTTATAAAAAAGTTTAGCAGTTCTTGATGATTCTATAAACAAAGTCAAGAAAATAATTTGTAAACGTTTTCTAAACCATTTTTGAAATATTTCTAAAAATCTTCTAAACGTCTTCTAAACTATTTGTGAAATATTTTTCAAAATCGTCTAAACGTCTTCTAAACGTCCTATAAAGGTTCTAAACACGTCTTCTACACCTGACACAGATTCCATTTCTAAATTTCTTCTAGGCGTTTTCCAAACGTGTTTGAAACCATTTTAAGAAGGGCTATAAGACTTTTTCTAATGTAGAATCTCGCCAACCTTCATACTATTAATCCTTAGCTTAATTTAGGAGCTGCTGTGACAATTGTTTCCTCCTCTAAGAGTATGGTAGGTGACAGACTCCATTCTCCATCTCTCTTCTTTCAGTTCTATTGTTTAGTCGTTATATAATTAGACTACTATCTTATCAACTGCATTGATACGAAACTAACGACTGATATTTTAGATCCAAGACACGAGACAGAGGGTACAAAGTACAGGGTACGCTTACCCGACCTGCAACAAAGCACAAAAGAGGAATTGAAGAATTACGCTACCACGAGCATTTCCATGCGATACTGGCACATCGATAGAGACACCAACCACAACTTAGATGACTCAGTGTAATGGAATAGTGTGCATGAATACAATGGTGATAATGTGTGATACCTTACTAATTTAATGTATTGATTGTTCTTGTTATCGATGAGTTTGTCTAATAAAGGAATCTCGCAACCGTGATGCAGTAGCTTGTTATGAGTTCGTACATATAATAACCTTACATATAAATAATTACATGCTGGCCTAGAGTACATGTGAACAATCAATACGGTCACAGTGAAAGGGATGAATTGATAGTCCGTCAGTCTACTAGTAATCATACGTAATAAACAACATCCAAGATAATGCAAATAGATCTTGTGATTTCCTAGGTTTCCTGATGTAAACAGATGTAATAGCATAATGTAATAAAAGTTGTAATCTGAACAACGAACGATAGGAAAGCTAATACGAGTAAAAGCCCCTATTCCTACACCTAACCTAAGAGCCTCTCGGGTAAGCACCGGCTATACACTGCACCCGTTAACTGGATTCGTGAACCACTGTCTAGAATACCCGAGAGCTCGAACGTTTAGCTTTCCATTGTATTAAGTAAAATAACCTGATACAAAAAACGTAAAGTAAATCCAGTAAATTAGATTCATCAACAAAATGATCAACTACACACTTTTTATAGTAAAAGAATTAACAACAATCAAATATTTAACTAGTACCTGCTAATTCTGCTAATTCCACTTGTTTACAATTCTGAACGTTTAAATTTCTGTTCATCTGCTGATTACGCAATTCTGACTTAATTAGCAGTAGCGATCTAGTCTAATGCCGTTTCGCCAAATTAATTAATATCAAAAAATTACTGCACTATAAATTTACAAAAATAACTAATTAATCTTATGCATATGTTTTTACAATTAATATTTTATTTTAATATTCAGTCTTAGTTTCTTCTTCCTTTTTTCTCAATTTGACCACATATGCTAAGATTACAATTATGTTACACTCCCCCTCCAGCACAGCTAATTAAGGATCACGACTCTTTCGCCATGGACCATCTCGACCGCTTGTTTAATCATGTCATTAGCTTCCTGCATCTCCCATTCCGTCTTCTCGAATTTTTCATTCTTCGTTAATTTTAGCACGACCTCTTTCTCCGTTGTAACCAGTTTTTTATGTCTTAAGAACATTGGGTTCCTCAGTTTATTTGATATCGTACACATACTCCTTAGCTCGTTGAGTTTGCAGTTAAATTCTTCATAGAACTTCTCATATAACTTCAAGCCTTTAATTGCTATCATTAATGTCATCATAGCGTCTACCCTGCTCGTATGCGATAATTCTGGACGTACTGTTGTCTCTGGGTAGAAGAATTCATAAGTCGACCTTAGAGATTTCGAAATTGACGCTTCATCATAAAACGCACTGATATTGTTTCTTATTTCCTCTCGCGTTATCTGCTCTGGATCATTTTTTCCCAAGCGTATCTTCGTTATGATTTCTACTCTACGCATCACATCGTAATATCAGTATTCAGAACTCCATAGTTCACCCCATACTATATCATTAATTCCAGAAAAGAGAATTACTGTCTTCGTGCTTCTCTTCTCGATTTCTTTTCGTACTTTTCCAATCTGTTTGTGTATAGGCTCGCCTTCATTGTATAAATCATATGGGGTTACAGCACCTTCGATGAATACTCTCTCTTTATTGTCGTTTTTGCTTAGGATTTCTTTTGATTTCTTATACCTTTCATCTCTAACAATTCTTTCGGCGTCTTCTAGCTTATTTACGTATGTGTTTTCTTCATGCCAAAAAGCTTTCACTGGTTTTTTCTTTTTCAACCGCCATGTAGGTAGTAGCATTGGTACAAATACTGTCGGAGGTGGTGTGCATTTTAACAATGTAGTTAACGTCTGTTTCTCAATGTTTTCATACGATCCATCCATGTTCAACGTTGTCGCCATCCCAAATGTTGCGGGGTAGTTGTTCTTGCTGGTGTTTATACTTTCCCAGAAAGCGCCGTTAATCCATGTTTCATCAAATTTTTTGCAGTTTCTGCCTTCATTACTATTTTCGATGTGATGCACTCAATGTCAGATGTGATACACTCAATGTCAACTGCTAACTGATTGTTGGGTTGTAACATTTGTGTAATTTCTTGTCTTGTAAAAGCTTCGGTACATAAGATTTTTATCATTGACTTGGTTTCTCTTTCATAGACCTCACCATAAATCCTTTGAACTATGTTATTTGTTTTTTCTCGTCGTACCGTTATTTCCACCAGCAGACGTTCGTCATCTGTATCAACCCACAATATTTCACTCAGTTCTTTTTCACCCCACTTTTCCAAGTTCACTTTATCTATCTCTCTCTGTGTATTTGGCGTAAGCGCAATTGTATTCGATTGTAGCAGCATTTCTTCCATCCTCATTTCTTCCTGTGATTTACTGACCATCTCTATTATTTCTATTGGTCTGTTTTCACCCTCTTTGCGCATAACTTCTGACTTTTTAATTATCTTCGTATACGCGCACTGTGGATAATCTCGAACATACTTCTTCATTTCGTTTGTAATAATCTTGTTGACTTGTTTTTCTGCTATTCTCTGTATTGTGTCCATCGTGCTTACACTCTCTCTCCATATTAAGTTTCTTGTTGTCATCCATGGCTGCTGTTTTATTGCTTTCAGTTTCGTATTTGAGGTAGCTCCCCACATAAATTTCTTTGCTTCGTCATTTATTATGTCTATCTCCGCAGGACATATTCCGGTTTTGTTGGCGAGTTCTACTATGCTTGGTCTTCCAAGTGTGTGTTGCTGCGTTAATAACTGTATGTAGTATTTCTCAAACTTCTGCTGTATCTTTTTAGTAGGTGACAAAGATAATATGTCCACATATTGTAACAGCCATTGCTTAATATTATTTGGTATCAGTGATATGGCTATCTCATAACACTTATTTTTAGCCATACTCTTTCTTTCCTTCTTTCAAATTTGCAACACTAACTTTTCATTATTTGTCAATGCTATGCTAAGTATCCAGACTGATGTTCGTGCATGAATATGGGGTGCGTTGATTTCTTCAAATACCATATTTCTAAAATTTTTTTTTGAATCCATCTCATACGCCTTTCTGATTTCCAACAGTGTCATTTCTACGGACTTGTGATAAATTTTTATGGGCGACTTTATATTGATGAGAGGCCATTCTTCATGCATCAGCTTTTCTGTTTTCATTTCCTTCCATACTTCCATTATACTTTTCAGATGCTCGGGAGTTTGCTTCATACTACATTTTATGTATAAGTTTCCTATCTCTTCTAAATTTTCTGTTATTCCGAGTATTTCCATTGTTCTGACTTGATAATACATATCAATTGCTATTTTCGAATCGACCATTATTCTCTCTGCTGGCGCCATGCTGTTTATCTGCAAATCTATGCTGATCATCTCCGAAATTGTCTCTCCACCTTTATTCATTATAAACACGTTTTCCATTTTTTCTTCTAATATCTGCAAAAATTCCGGCATCTCTTCATCACATTGCGACCTCGCGATCACAATGACTTTTACTTTATGCTCCTTTGCCAACTTTAGTGTGTCTTCGATATTTGTTTCGAGATTTTTGGAGGCCATTTCCAACTTCTTTATGAAATATATCAGCGTCATATGCTCTCTATCCAAATTCACTTGCTCACATTTTTCTATTAGTTTGTTTTTATTTTTGATGACTTTTTGGACGTCTTTTAGCGTAAACATTTCTTCAAATGTTATATGCGTCGTGCTTTTGAAATATGGTCTGTTGAAGTCTTCTTTCATGTTTCTTGAATAGGAAATAATCGTATTACAAACTGGCCTATTCTGTTTATCGATTACAATAGGTATCGCCGATGCTTCTGTTTCTTTTGTCGATGCGTTTTGCTGTAAAAACCTTTTCGTCTCTGGTGATAGATTGTCTTGCGAATTGTAACGAATTTTTCTATTCGCTATGAAGTATGGATGAATCTTATCTTTTCCGATTCTTGTCATCCTGCTTTCTCTTTCTTCAGATTTTGAGGATTTCGTTGTAGCAGATGATTGTCTGTGAGAGAACGGTTGTGAACTATAACTTGTTGTTGGTATTGAGCTAGTAGATGGCTGCTCCGAGGTGTCCATGTCTGAGTCTTCACCAATGTCTTGCACATCCGGGTCAACGTATTGACCGCGGATTTCAGTCCTTGCTGCCTTTAATTGCAAGCAAGGACCTGTTGGTTTAGCTGCATCCTCTCCGCCCTTTAATTGGCTTCGAGTTCCACTGGATGTGGGGGAGTGTTCCATTGACGAGCTTGATTTTTCCTCCAACCTCACGCCCTTTAATTGACGATCGGTATCCTGATGTTGGCCCTCGTTTATCCGCCTGCCCTTTAATTGACATTTGGTTGAGGGTGGTCTTTTCGGCGTTGTCTCCATCCTCATGCCCTTTAACTGACAATCGGATTGAGGAGACCTCCTTCTTATCCGTCTTCTTTTATTCGTTGCTGACGTATTCTCCATCCTCATGCCCTTTAACTGACAATCAGATTGAGGAGATTTCCTTCGAACTCTTCTTCTTCTATTACTAGGTGAACAACGCTCCATCGTCATGCCCTTTAACTGACAATCGGATCTGGGAGACCTAGTCTTTCTGCCATCGCCATTAGTATTCTCTCCCCTCGTCACGCCCTTTAACTGACGATCGGATTTCGGGGATCTCCTGCGTACTCTTCTGCTCTTCAATGGTGATCGACTGCCGGCTCTTTTCATTATCTAATCTAAATGGAGTTACTAAATTAATATCCCATATCTCAGGGTCATATTTATTTTTATTTTTTACAGCCCTCTGGGGCATTATTCTTCTTTCATTCTCATCCTCTCTCTGCGGGGGATTGTATTCTTCTTGGAATTCTTCTTCTGCCACACTATCGAGATCATCCATCTCATTATATACGCCATCATCATTTTCAATTAATTTAAACTGTGCATTTTTATCTAGTTCAGCCTGGTCAATATCTTTTGTTGCCCTTTTCAAGTTTTGAAAATGTAAAATTCTACCGTCGTTAAGTTTATAGTTGTTATTTGGTAGTGTTTGTGCAATGATAAATGGCCCTGACCACTGTGTTTTTAACTTTCTTACTTGATTTATGTCATGTGTTCTCAACAAAGTATATGCATAAACCCTGTCACCTTTTTTGTGTGGTTTCCCATATATCTTCTTGTTGAAATTTCTCTGCTGTCTAATTGCAGATTTCTTTGTATTGTGACAAATCGCTTCATGAACTCCCGTCATCTGATTTTTAATCCTTCGAATATATTCGTTATCTGGTTTTTCCGCGTAGTTATCATATTGCATCGATATCAGCGTTGCAGCTTCCCTACCATACATTGCCTTAAATGGTGTTACTCCTGTCGTAGAATGTACTGAAGTGTTATAGAAATATTCCACCATTTCTATCACCTCTCTCCAGTCTCTTCCGCCAACTCTTTATGTTAACACTCTTATTAACTTGATCATTGTTCTATTTAATCTCTCTACTGCACCATTTGCTTGTGGGTGGTACGCTGTTGTTTTTTCGGTCATTATTTATAACATTTTCGCCATCTCCTCGAACAATTTGCTTTCAAATTGCACCCCTCGATCAGATACTATCACTTCCATCGGTCCAAATTTCAATATCCACTCTTTCATTATTTTCTCTGCTACATTTTTTGCAGTTGTCGAGTCTAGAGGGATCATCCTAGCATATTTCGTAAAATTATCAACTATTACCAAAATATATTGATAGCCTTCATCATCCTGCGACAATTTTTCTAAATCCACATGTACTATCTGATTTGGTGCGGTTGATGTAATTTTTTCCAACGGTGCTGTCTGTTGCGGAAAATGGCTCTTATTATTTAGTAAACAGGTCGTACACTTGTTAATGACATCCTCTACCACTTTTCGTATCCCTGTTGTTATAAATCTTGTATTGAATGTTTGCTCTGTTTGTATGATTCCAATGTGACCTTTTTCATGTATTTTCTTCACCATTGCTATTCTTAAAATTTTTCCACTTACATATAGTAGTCCATTGTCATTAATTTTCCATGTGTACCTTTGGTAATAGCTATTAGCTTGTTTACTTAATTGCTTATCTGCATTCGTAATTTTTTCTCTTATTTCCACTAATATCATATCAGTTTTTTGCTTTTGGATAATTTCGCTCTCTTCGATTTCTTCTTTTATCACAATTGGCATTATTGCTTGTCCTTTCTTATCAGCATTGATTTCTGGTAACTCCTTATACTCGTTGTGAGGTAAAAAGTCAAATCTTTTCTTTTCTCCTTCCTGTTTTTCAATATCCCTTTGATATTCCGGGAGAGCTGTCCAAAAATCCGCATTCTTATGTAAATTACCTTTCCTGTGCTCTATTGTGAATCTGAATTCATTTAAATATTCTATCCAACGTGATACGATCGAAGACTTATCACCAGAGAACTTCTTTAACCACGCCAATCCACTATTGTCTGTTCTCACCTTAAACTTTTGTCCAATTAAAAAGTATCGAAATTTCTTGATACTCTCTACTAAGGCTAACATCTCTAATTTCGTTGAACCATAATTTTCTTCGCTAGGTTTCAATCTTCTGCTAAAAAATTGTATAGGGACTTCCTTCCCATTTTTCATTTGACCTAAACACGCTCCTATTGCCACTGTGCTCGCATCGCAATCCAAAATGAACTCTTCTTGATAGTCGGGTGTATTCAATGACGGCATTTTCGCAAGTTCATTTTTTATGTTCTCTAATTGTTCTTCCTCTTTCCATGACCATTCAAATGGTTTCGACTTTTTTAGCAATGTTGTTATTTTATTCGTCTTTTGAGCGATATTTGGTATAAATGACCCGTAATAGTTAATGAAGCCCATTATCCTTTGTATATCTTTTTTAGTCTTCAGACTCTTAATGTAAGGATCATCTCTTTGGCGTTATTTTTCATTTTGATCTTCCCTTGTTGGATTTGCCTTCCTAAGAAAACTACTTCTGTTTTCAAAATCTCACATGTTTTCCCATTGACACATAGTCCGGTGTTATACAAAATTGTTAAAGTTTTATCTAATTTCGCTAAATGTTCCTCTATCGTATTGCTTGCCACTAGTATGTCGTCTATGTAAGCACATACTCCTTCATCCATTTTCTTATTATCTTGTTTAAGAACTTTTGTGACATAACGTTGAAAAGTCGCCGGCGCATTGCAAAGTCCGAATGCCATGTACATCCATTCGAATAAACCGTATGGCGTTATAAATGCTGTCTTCTCGATGTCTTTTGGTTCCATTGGAACCTGCCAATAGGCTTTGCAAAGATCAATGCATGTGAAGTATTTGTTTTTTGTTGCCTCGTAAATCATATCATCGATCCTAGGTAATGGGTACGCGTCCTTTTTTGTCACATCATTCAGCTTTCTAAAGTCTATGCAAAGCCTATACTTGTCACCCTGTTTGACGAATACCGTTGGTGACGCATAGGGACTTTCACTCGGCCTTATAATCTTGTTGTCTATCAACTCATTCAAAATCGTATTGTAATTCTCTTTCAAATTCTCTGGTACCCTTCTGCAAGGTAATCTTATCGGCTCGTCTGTTGTAGTAATAATTTTATGTGTTTCACCAATGGCTTTTCCTACACTTATCTCGCCAAAATTGAATATCTTATTGTGTTTATTTAGAATTTTTACCAATGCTTGTCTCTCTTTCTCATCGAGGTGTTGATATTCTTCATCTTTAATTTCTGGTATCTGGAATGTTTGAGTCTCTTCATCAGTTATAATATTAATAACTTTGTCAACCATTTGTTTTTCAGTCTTGACTCTTCTCCCTTTTATGATTACTTTATCTTTACTTATATTGACTACGTGATTCGTTGCATTTAACACTGGTATCCAGCCTTTCCCTTCTTTGACGGTACACAAACTTGATGGGATTGATACCCTTTTCGTGTTTATGCCAATCTGACTATATATCATTGTTTCCATATTTATTGCTTCTTCCGTCTCTATCTCGCACATTTTCCAATTGTTCGGCAGTATCTTAACATCCTGTGTTATCTTAAATATTATGGTATCATTCGCTTCTTTATCTTCGTAAGTTGTTATCACTTCTTCCTGTACTGTTATTGTCTTCTTGTTGTAGTCAATGATACACTTATTATCAACTAAGAAATCATTTCCCAATATTATTTCATATGGTAGTTGATTTTTCTCAGTGTCAATTACTGTGAACGTTTGAAAAAATGTAGTATTAGCCAACCTTATCAGTATCTTTTCCAATTTCCCTTTTACGTCTATATAATCTCCTGAAGCATTTATAAGTCTATTTTTTTCATTATTCAGTTCTTTTCTTTGAAAACCAACTTTTGCTGCACACTCGTCCGTTATTATTGATATTACTGCTCCCGTATCCACTGTTGCATTTACCATTACACCATTGATCACAACTGTTATTGTGTTCGTTTTCAGCAGGTCAGTAACTATCAATACGGGTGCTCGTTTTGTCGGAGACGGCGCTCCTTCTAGTTTAAATTTTCCATCTCCGTCGACTCAATTTCTTCTTCCTCTTGTTCTTCCTCATTTTCTATTAAATCTTCTTCGTCAAAGTATGCGTCTTCCTCCTCTATCCAATTTATTTGTCTTTTGCAGAATTTCTTTGTGTGCCCCTTATTACCACACATTTGACACTTCAGGTCTTTTCTTTTTATTTGCTTTATTGTGCCATCTTTCAACTTGATCTTTACTAGATCTTCTCCCGATTTCTTAGTTAACTGTTTATTCACTGGTTTAGTGAACATTGGTGTCATTCGATTTACTATCGGTTTTCCAATCGTTGATTTCTCATTGATTCTTGCGTTACTCTCCATCGTTATTTGTATTGCAAGTCCTTTCCTAATCATTCTATCTAGCGAATCGTCTGCGTCGCATTTAATTTGAAATTGCGTTCGAATCGACTCTGGCAATCCTTTACTGATATGTGCAAACAAGTCATATTTCGAATATCGCTGTTCTCTAGAACTAAGCTTTAGTAATCTTTCTACTTGAGACATGTAATTCCGTAAATCATCTCTAGTATTCATTTTCATTCCATTTAGCAACATCCGATATTGGCTTTTAAAACTCTCATCATCATAGTACTGCTGGTATTCCCCTATTAACTTTTTGTAGTCCATTTTTGTTTGGGTATCCAATACTAAGTAATGTTGATACGCAGCACCCGTTAAATATAGCGGGAATCTTGCTGCCGCTCTTTGTTGCGTTACTTTTCTCTCTTTCATACTCATCTCAAAAATCTCCAGCCATTCATTAAATGTTGGTGAGTAATTATCCACTCTTCCCGTGAATTTCGGTAGCACTGCTTTGCATACTGACGTATCATTATCGTCCTCTTCCGATAATATTGTCTCCTTAAAGATTGGTTTATTTTCGATCGTTTTCTCACAATTCATCTTTACTTGTTTTGTCACATTTTGTACTAATTTCTTTATAAATTCTTCTTCATTTTGTGCTGTTTTGTAATCATCCATTATCAGCTCATCCTGTGGTACCGCTGTATTTAATTCCTGCGGTTTTTCTACTACCACATTCTCTATTGTCGTTACTTCGCTTTTTTTCAACTCGATTAGTCTCAGTTCGTCTTTCAGATTATCAATTTCTAATTGCTTCACTATGTTTTCTTCTCTTAGATTAACATTTTCTTCGTGTAACTCCGTTATCATCTTCTGTAGATGGTCACTTTGTAGTTTTATTTCCTTGTTTACCTCCGTTAACTGTTCGATTTGGTTTTGAAACAAATTTCTCTGTTCCGTTAGTCGGAGACTTGTGTCTTCCTTGATTTCATCTATTAGCCTTTCTTTCTCGGCGTGTTTTATTTCAACAGGGTACGCTTACCCGACCTGCAACAAAGCACAAAAGAGGAATTGAAGAATTACGCTACAACGAGTATTTCCATGCGATACTGCCACATCGATAGAGACACCAACCACAACTTAGATGACTCAGTGTAATGGAATAGTGTGCATGAGTACGATAGTGATAATGTGTGATACCTTACTAATTTAATGCATTGATTGTTCTTGTTATTACTGAATTTGTTTAATAAAGGAATCTCGCAACCGGGATGCATTAGCTTGTTATGAGTCCGTACATATAATAACCCTACATATAAATAATTACATGCTAGCCTAGAGTACATGTGAACAATCAATACGGTCATGGCAAAAGGAATGAATTGATAGTCCGTCAGTCCACTAGTAATCATATGCAATAAACAATATTCAAAATAACACAAACAGATCTTGTAGTTTCCTAATGCAAATAGATGTAATGACATAATGTAATATAAGTTGTAATATGAACAACGAACGATAGGAAAGCTAATACGAGTAAAAGCCCCTATTCCTACACCTAACCTAAGAGCCTCTTGGGTAAGCACCGGCTATACACTGCACCCGTTAACTGGATTCGCCAACCACCGTCAAGAATACCCGAGAGCTCGAACCTTTAGCTTTCCATTGTATTAAATAAAATAACCTGATACAAAAAAGGAAAGTAAATCCCAGTAAATTAGATTCATCAACAAAATGATCAACTACACATTTTTTATAGTAAAAAATTAACAACAATCAAATATTTAACTAGTACCTGCTAATTCCAGTTGTTTACAATTTCGAACGTTTTAATTTCTGTTCGTCTGCTGATTACGCAGTTCTGCCTTAATTAGCAGTAGCGATTTAGTCTAGTGCCGTTTTGCCAAATTAATTAATATCAAAAATACTGCACTATAAATTTACAAAATAACTAATTAATCTTAATCATATGTTTTTACAATTAATATTTTATTTTAATATTCAGTCTTGGTTTCTTCTTCCTTTTTTCTCAATTTGACCACATATGATAAGATTACGATTATGTTACATTAGAAACCATATTAAAATTGTGATTTTAGATTTGTGATTTAATTTAACTGCAACCAAATTTTGCTTCAAAATGTGGCCAAGCAAAAGTAGGTCACTTACTATAGATGTGCTTTGTTTGTATCAAGCATTAAATAAATCCGAATGCACAAAGTAATGAAAACCATTTGTTTTTCTAAGCTATTTAATTCAAATACAAAATCACCATTTTTTCTTATAGTAGGTTATTCTCCAAAGAAACAACCTAATGTACACTTAATAAAAATGCAAATTATTTGCTTCACACATTGAACTTAAATTCTGGTGTAAAATTTATTGCAAATACAATAAATACTTGATATTTGGCTTGAAATCAACCATTCTGAAAACAAGACATGACAAAATTCACAATTTTTCCAATTTTTTTAGTTATGAAAAACAGCAAAATAAGTGTACTGGATCACTTAATAATGTAATATCAGTACTGGTTATTTGAATCAACCAGACCAAATGTTTTCGATTTAGCATGTAAATTGTATATATGTTGGTATTTATTTGTATATAAGCAAGAGCATTTGTTGTAAATAGAGAACAGTTTTAGCACAGTTTTAGTGTTTTTTAATATATTCTGCTCGCAGTCAGTTCCCTAAGAATAGGTTTCTATAGATAATTAGGGATCCAAAGCACATGCGAGAGATGTTACAATAAGTGCACTATTAGTTTAGTACGAAATACACGTATTGCACTTACTAAAGTGCACTTATTTTTGAGACAGTTAATGTTTAATGCCCCTAGCTAAGAATGATGTAATACATACGAAATTTGAGAGTTGGGTAATAAAAACTGAAAAAGGCGGGTAAACTAGAACGGCTTGTACTAATTTCTTTGCATTTTCACAATGTCAGTCATTTACACGTATCAATGGAACGCTGTTTTTAAATGTAGAAATAACTTTGAAAAAGTATTATCGAAAAAGTCTCCTTGCTTACAGTTTAAGATAGCAAGTGGAGACACTAATTCAACAATTTCTATTTTGAAAACTGTATTGACGAGTGTACACATTTCTTGTTATGATGGAAAAGCAATAACGTTGGGAATTTATTGTTGGCATGTTATTAGTGGTACACCTAAATTTATGGCATTGTAGAATTTCGTTGGTTTTTCTTCTACTAAATTGCTATAAAAAATAGAACAGCTGCGTGAATTTTTTTGCTCTTAGTATGTTCAAATAGTGCAAACTTCTGTAGAAATTCCACTCTCAGTAATAAAAACCGTTCTGAATTTGAAGTGCCTAATGGACAACCAAAATATCATTGGAGACTCCCCAACTCGCTATTTTTTTGTGGACCCGTGTAAAATGACATGGTCCATGTCCACTTTTTCCCATTTTTTGGATATTTTTGCAATTTTTTCAATTTATGAGGTAAATATATGCACAGTAAGATCAGGGAAACTAAAGCACCACAAGAGGGATAATTATTTCAGGCAAACCCTGCCTTTGAATTTTGAGGTTTTTTTGGTTTGGAAAAAGTGGACACGAAATTCAATTTTGATGAAAAATATCTCAGCCAATAATGGTCTGAGGGTCATCAAACTTTGTGAACATGTGGGACTTATGTCCCTCCTAAATGTTCTGGGCCTGCCAAGGTCTATCCAAATCTAGTTTTTGAGAAATTTAGCCCTGTCCACATTTTCCAAAATCGTGCCCACTTTTTCTCTGGTACCCGAAATCGCTCAGAAAAAGTGAACAGGGACAGAATGACTGGCGTAAATGAAAGATCCTTAAATATTTCATTTTTCACAAAAACAGACCTTATGCAAATACAATCACATGCAAATTATATTGAATACATAACTTGAAAACAGTGTATGCAAATGTGAAAATATTAACTCTATCTCGACTTTTCTCACTTTTAAATCCGAAGACGTGCTCTAAGAGAACCCCACCCTAATAAAATCAAACTTGACAGAACTATAGCTTGCTAAATACTAAGATATTCTGGTGTTATGACGTCAGAAATTGACTGTATTGTCAACACATTTCAAATATGTGCTTCAAGACCTATTATCTCATTCAGATTCAAACTTTTTTTATGAAAAGATTTAAGATTTTGAAATTTACACAACCAATGTTGCAAATCCTTATAGTGAATATACATGTCATGATATTATGTATAGTTGTTTGTTGTCAATAATACAACATCTAAAATATGTAAATAAAAAACCATGAACCACTTCATTTATCCAGAAATTTAAAACATAAAAATTATTCCGAATTTTAACTTAGCTATTCCGAAATTGATGTTGTAGAGTTATATTTAAAGATTATAATACAAAAATGGATTTCTAAAGTTACTTGGAATCGCCATAAAGAAAACTCGCAAATAGAGTACTTAAGACTGTTTAGCTTAGAAAATCTGTTCTGCCTGAAAAAGGACTGGGTAGTCTCGCTTCAACATCTATTTAGGGGAATTGTAACCCTCCAGTCAACTAAAGAGGTGTTTATTGTGATTTTTATCTGAGTGAACTCTTTAAGTTTCAAATCAAGCTGATCATCTTGCAGTTCATCATTCAATAAAAGATTTTGTTGACTTAATAAGTTTATAGACCTATATTAAGGTAATAAATCAATTTATTAATAATAAGAGTCAGAGCAAATTTATTGCGCATTATATGTATACAATATCTACAAACTAACACATGACAAAAGAAAATAAACATGAACAAATTTCTACAAATTAATATGTACAATATATAATAATATAATCAATGTTTGAGTGGATGTTTGTGTAGGTGCTCAATGTTGAATGTATGTTTCAAATGCATGAAGTGTATTACCGTCCCCTAATGTATACTGTTTTATTAGAAGAAATTGTTTCAATTTTTTTCTAAACTTTTTATAGTTTTTTTCTATTCGCGTTTCATAATCTAAATTATTCCACAATTTAATTGATATGTGATGGAAGCCATTATAAT
>CABFPE010000102.1:505250-515304 GCA_900660155.1 Hofstenia miamia
CTATCCAACGTGATACAATCGAAGACTTATCACCAGAGAATTTCTTTAACCACGCCAATCCACTATTATCTGTTCTTACCTTAAACTTTTGTCCAATTAAGAAGTATCGAAATTTCTTAATACTCTCTACAAAGGCTAGCATCTCTAATTTCGTCGACCCATAATTTTCTTCGCTAGGTTTCAATCTTCTGCTAAAAAACTGTATGGGGACTTCCTTCCCATCCTTCATTTGACCCAAACACGCTCCTATTGCCACTGTGCTTGCATCACAATCCAATATGAACTCTTCTTGATAATCGGGTGTGTTCAATGACGGCAATTTTGCAAGTTCATTCTTTATGTTTTCTAATTGTTCTTCCTCCTTCCAAGACCATTCAAATGGTTTTGACTTTTTTAGCAATGTTGTAATTTTATTCGTTTTTTGAGCGATGTTCGGTATAAATGACCCGTAATAGTTAATGAAGCCCATTATTCTTTGTATATCTTTCTTAGTCTTCGGACTCTTAATGTTAAGGATCATCTCTTTTGCGTTATTCTTCATTTTGATTTTCCCTTGTTGGATTTGCCTTCCCAAGAAAACTACTTCTGTTTTCAAAATTTCACATTTTTTTCCATTAACATGTAGTCCAGCGTTGTATAAAATTGTTAATGTTTTATCTAATTTCGCTAAATGTTCCTCTATTGTATTGCTTGCCACTAGTATGTCGTCTATATAAGCACATACTCCTTCATCCATTTTCTTATTATCTTGTTTAAGAACTTTTGTGACATACCGTTGAAAAGTCGCCGGTGCATTGCAAAGTCTGAATGCCATGTACATCCATTCGAATAAACCATATGGCGTTATAAATGCTGTCTTCTCGATGTCTTTTGGTTCCATTGGAACTTGCCAATAGGCTTTGCAAAGATCGATGCATGTGAAGTATTTGTTTTTTGTTGCCTTGTAAATCATATCATCGATCCTAGGTAATGGGTACGCGTCCTTTTTTGTCACATCATTCAGCTTTCTAAAGTCTATGCAAAGCCTATACTTGTCACCCTGTTTGACGAACACCGTTGGTGACGCATAGGGACTTTCACTCGGCCTTATAATCTTGTTGTCTATCAACTCATTCAAAATCGTATTGTAATTCTCTTTTAAATTCTCTGGCACCCTTCTGCAAGGCAGTCTTATCGGCTCATCCGTTGTAGTAATAATTTTATGTGTTTCACCAATGGCTTTTCCTACACTTATCTCTCCAAAATTGAATATCTTATTGTGTTTCTTCAGAATTTTTATCAATGCTTGTCTCTCTTTCTCATTAAGGTGTTGATATTCTTCATCTTTAATTTCTGGTATCTGGAATGTTTGAGTTTCTTCGTCAGTTATAATATTAATAACTTTGTCAACCATTTGTTTTTCAGTCTTGACTCTTCTCCCTTTTATGGTTACTTTTTCTTTACTTATATTAACTACGTGATTCGTTGCATTTAACACTGGTATCCAGCCTTTTCCTTCTTTGACGGTACACAAACTTGATGGGATTGATACCCTTTTCGTGTTTATGCCACTTTGACTATATATCATTGTTTCCATATTTACCGCTTCTTCCGTCTCTATCTTGCACATTTTCCAATTGTTCGGCAGTATCTTCACATCCTGTGTTATCTTAAATATTATGGTATCGTTTGCTTCTTTGTCTTCGTAAGTTGTTATCACTTCTTCCTGTACTGTGATTGTCTTTTTGTTGTAATCAATGATACACTTGTTATCAGCTAAGAAATCATTTCCCAATATTATTTCATATGGCAGTTGATTTTTCTTGGTGTCAATTACTGTGAACGTTTGAAAAAATGTAGTATTGGCTAACCTTATCGGTATCTTTTCCAATTTCCCTTTTACGTCTATATAATCTCCAGAAGCATTTATAAGTCTATTTTTCTCATTATTCAGTTCTTTTCTTTGAAAACCAACTTTTGCGGCACACTCGTCCGTTATTATTGATATTACTGCTCCCGTATCCACTGTTGCATTTACCATTACTCCATTGATCACAACTGTTATTGTGTTCGTTTTCAGCAGGTCAGTAACTATCAATACGGGTGCTCGTTTTGTCGGAGACGGCGCTCCTTCTAGTTTAAATTTTCCATCTCCGTCAACTCAATTTCTTCTTCCTCTTGTTCTTCCTCATTTTCTATTAAATCTTCTTCGTCAAAGTATGCGTCTTCCTCCTCTATCCAATTTATTTGTCTTTTGCAGAATTTCTTTGTGTGCCCCTTATTACCACACATTTGACATTTCAGGTCTTTTCTTTTTATTTGCTTTATTGTGCCATCTTTCAACTTGATCTTTACTAGATCCTCTCCCGATTTTTTAGTTAATTGTTTATTCACTGGTTTAGTGAACATCGGGGTCATTCGATTTACTATCGGTTTTCCAATCGTCGATTTCTCATTGATTCTTGCATTACTCTCCATCGTTATTTGTATTGCAAGTCCTTTCCTAATCATTCTATCTAGCGAATCGTCTGCGTCGCATTTAATTTGAAATTGTGTTCGAATTGCCTCTGGCAATCCTTTACTGATATGTGCAAACAAGTCATATTTCGAATATCGCTGTTCTCTCGAACTAAGCTTTAGCAATCTTTCTACTTGGGACATGTAATTCCGTAAGTCGTCCCTAGTATTCATTTTCATTCCATTTAGCAACATCCGATACTGGCTTTTAAAACTCTCATCATCATAGTACTGCTGGTATTCCCCTATTAATTTTTTGTAGTCCATTTTTGTTTGGGTATCCAATACTAAGTAATGTTGATACGCAGCACCCGTTAAATATAGCGGGAATCTTGTGCTGCTCTTTGTTGCGTTACTTTTCTCTCTTTCATACTCATCTCAAAAATCTCCAGCCATTCATTAAATGTTGGTGAGTAATTATCCACTCTTCCCGTGAATTTCAGTAGCACCACTTTGCATACTGACATATCATTATCGTCCTCTTCCAATAATATTGTCTCCTTAAAGATTGGTTTATTTTTGATCGTTTTCTCACAATTCAAATTTACTTGTTTCGTCACATTTTGTACTAACTTTTTTATAAACTCTTCTTCGTTTTGTGCTGTTTTGTAATCATCCATTATCAGCTCATCTTGTGGTACCGCTGTGTTTAATTCATGCGGTTTTTCCACTACCACATTCTCTATCGTCGTTACTTCGCTTTTTTTCAACTCAGCTAGTCTTATTTCGTCTTTCAAATTGTCAATTTCTAATTGCTTCACTATATTTTCTTCTCATAGATTAACATTTTCTTCGTGTAACTCTGTTATCATCTTTTGTAGACGGTCACTTTGTAGTTTTATTTCCTTGTTTACCTCCGTTAACTGTTCGATTTGGTTTTGGAACAAATTTCTCTGTTCAGTTAGTCAGAGACTTGTGTCTTCCTTGATTTCATCTATTAGCCTTTCTTTTTCGGCGTGTTTTATTTCAACCTCTCTTACCCTTTCGATTAATTTTTCAATCTGTTTTGTCAATTGTTGCCTTTCTTTCATATTGTTTTCAATTACTTCCATTAATTGAATTGTTGTAAGCTCATTAGTCAACTCTGCCAGTTGAAGTATTTGCTCAGTTGGGGACTGTTCGCTTTCAGCTAGGGACACATTTACGTCTGGGTTTTCGGGTGTGTTCCTCATCTGAGGAGTTTTCTGGGTTCTAGCTTTAGTTTTCGGTTTCCTTTTCGAGTTAACAATTTTTCCTTCTTCAGCTTGGGGTATTCTTCTAGTTGTTCACTTTTTCCGTTAATTAGAAGCTCTGGTAAGGTGTCAAGTGTTCGTTGTTTCTTCCTTTCCTAGGTATCGTTAGTAGTTTCCACTAATTCCAGTTTTCCAATCCTTTTCGGTTTTCCTCCATTTCAGGTGATTCAAAAAGAACAACTCTTCTCCTGAATCTTCCTTTGCACTGTCGAGCGCCTGTCATGGTCGCCATGTAGAATCTCGCCAACCTTCATACTATTAATTATTAGCTTAATTTAGGAGCTGCTATAACAATTATTTCCTCCTCTGATAGTACTGTAGGTGACAGACTCCATTCTCCATCTCCCTTCTTTCAGTTCTATTGTTTAGTCGTTATATAATTAGACTACTATCTTATCAACTGCATTGATACGGAACTAAAGACGGCTATTTTAGATCCAAGACACGAGACAGAGGGTGCAAAAGTACAGGGTACGCTCACCCGACCTGCAACNGTCTAGAATACCCGAGAGCTCGAACGTTTAGCTTTCCATTGTATTAAGTAAAATAACCTGATACAAAAAACGTAAAGTAAATCCAGTAAATTAGATTCATCAACAAAATGATCAACTACACACTTTTTATAGTAAAAGAATTAACAACAATCAAATATTTAACTAGTACCTGCTAATTCCAGTTGTTTACAATTTTGAACGCTTTAATTTCTGTTTGTCTGCTGATTACGCAGTTCTGCCTTAATTAGCAGTAGCAATTTAGTCTAGTGCTGTTTTGCCAAATTAATTAATATCAAAAATACTGCACTATAAATTTACAAAATAACTAATTAATCTTACTCATATGTTTTTACAATTAATATTTTATTTTAATATTCAGTCTTGGTTTCTTCTTCCTTTTTTCTCAATTTGACCACATATGATAAGATTACGATTATGTTACAATAAACAGTGATAATGCCTGGTAGAGGATGTTACACTAGGGTGATAACTATCTCTTTGACAGTTGGCAGCCTATATTGTGGTCACTTTAAGGCTAAGTATATGTGTAGAGAATAACAACTTCTACTTCAATTGTTTTTGTACATGCACTTAACATCAAACTATGCAAATATAATATGCTGTTGGCCAATGAGAATGCATGGTAACTACATGCTATTATTATATTTATTTACATGAGCTAGAAATTAATACTTGAGACACACAATCAGCACCTTGTTGTAGAGTCACTCAGGGCCTTTATTTATTTTATTTTTATTTATTAGGCACTCTCTAATTAATTCAGTGCTATTGCCATCATTTTTTAGTGATTTTTATTAATTTTCAGTACTTTAAACTTAGTTTTCAAATTTAGTGTAATTGTCCCCTCAATTAACAAGTACATGTAATTGCTTGTTTAGTTTGCAAGGGAAAAAGTGAATTTTGTAAAAACTGTAATTATTTACCTTTTCTCTGTAAAAAATAGGGAACTTATTGTAAGCATGGTCAAATAAATTTTGTTTTCACTGGATAACATTTGCTCTTTCATTATTTTATTATCTACTAATCTTTTTAGCTTTGGTATGAATTTTATAATATTGCAATTGTAACATCTGGTGATAATGTGGGAGGAACTCTGCTGTGCCTGGGGCAATAACTCACTCCTTGACAGATGTGAGCCCATATTGTGGTCACTTTAAGGCTATGTATATGCATAGAAAATAAAAGAACTTCACTCTCAATTGATCTTACATGCACATAACATCAAACTATGCAAATATATTAAGCCATTGGCATACTTGAATACATGGTAATTACATGTTATTACTATCTATTACATGAGCTGAGATAACAAGAACAATGAGCTAAATTTGTTTTATTGAGCTAGAAATTAAAACTTGAGACACACAATTAGCACCTTGGATGGTAAGGATGCATTCTAATGATTTGGCTTTGGTGAGATGCTTTGTAAATTGGTTGCTAGCTGGAATGCCTTCTTGGAAATGGTATTGGTTCTTTTTTCTACAGTGAAATTGGCAAACTACCAATCTTCATTTGTTTTGTTAGAGTATGGGCCACTCTCAGTGATGGTAATTCTCTGCAACCTTGTACTGCTCAAGCTGCTAGATACACCCAGTGATTCTACATTGGCAAGTCAGGATAGCTTTCTTGATATGGCTTTGGTGTGATGTCATGTGAATTGGTCAATATATGGAATGCTTTCTCAGTGATTGGTTTCAGTTTTTCTTTAATGAAATTGGTGAACTACCAATGTTCTTCTTTTTCTGTTAGAACATGGTTCACTCTCTGTGATGGCTATCTTTGCAACCTTCAGAAGAACCTAAGAGTTACCCAGTGCTGCTTGAGTGGTGAGAGTGCCCCTGTGATTCTACACTAGCATAGCAAATGGATCCTTATTGGAGGCACTCAGGTCTTTAAACACACAACAAACTATGTTTACCACTGCCAACATAGGGTCTAACCTAAATGGGGGATTAAACAAAAAAACTGCAACACCTATAACTATGTCTACTAATGAAAGCTGTGTGAACTTTTTACAGATGCCACCATTATAAGATATTAATTAAATTATGCAGACAGCCAGACAATTTGAAACATGTATGTTGATCTTTCTGAACTTATACAAGAAAGGTGATTAAATATACAATCACATGTATTTCACTTGATGTAGGAACGGGAAACAGAGACAATCACTTGAATTTTAGGTGTAAACAATCTTGTTTAGAACAATATATTAAAGCATAATTATGAGCTATATCATGGAAAACATCAAATCAAATTTAAATAATGATAAAAGCCAGAAAAAACAATCCAGACAACATCACTTATAAGAAAGTAATGCAGAAAGCAAATTTCTTTTATAAAGATCCTGAGTCACCTTAGTCACTGTTCATTATATTCACATTAACTGAATCATCTGATACATAGCTGCAGAGTTCACACTTCAAATACTAATGCAGCAATGACACTTTTAGTAGTACTGAAAGGGCTTAGCCTGTATACACACTTTTATGACTACTTTTGAAAATGTATAAATGAGTTAGATGCACCATAGTAATACTTAACTTTCATCAATATGCAAAAAAATTGTTCATTAAAAAGGAAGAGTACTGAAGCTAATTAAAACTGAAGAGTATGTAGAAATTTATAGGAATTAAAAACTGGCATAGTGTAGAATCATTGGCTGGTAGGGAAACTTAACTAGAAACTTAATTGACTCTGCAGAAGGTTTGAATAGCATTTACAAAACAGCCACGATTCTGGAAAAAGGAATAACATAGAATTTATAACTTATAGATGTAACATTGGTAATTCATCCAAGTAACAAAACTACTTTAGGTAAGATCCAAGATGACCAATTCCTATGGCTTCCAGCCGAAGCAGAGCATCCAAAAGTAAAGTGCTTAACCTATTGACTGGTGCTACCCTATTTGTCTCACTTGCTTAATTTCTATCTCACTTCAGAAAATACAAACTCTCATTTTCATTGTTATCTCTCAGCTCACTATTAAATATTCTGTAATTGCCAGATATTCGTGCTAGCCCATGGCATGGTATCATCACAGTGTTAGGTTTTATAAGTGCATGTACATGTTGAACTACGAAAGAGAGATTTATTATTTCCTTATACATAACTGTATACGTAACTTAATGAGTCCACAATTCGGACTGGGTAATCAACAGACCCCCAGAAGCAACTTGTCGCCCCGTGCTGGTGAAAGCACTCCCGAATTGTCACTGATCTTAAGCAATAAGTTTCATAAATATAATAAATAAATAGAAAATACAATGGTAAACACGGCAGTTGAGAGTAGATAAAATCTATTAAGCTATTGCTACATTTTCCTCAGGTTTTATACAAATGTTTAACTATTACCTGCCTTTGTTTACAATAATCAGATGTCAACATAGTTTAACATGATTGAATTCTTTTCCCTCGCAAAATGAAATTTGAGCAACAATAAGCAACATTGAGGGGACATCAAACTAGCAATAGTAACCTAGGATTGAAAATAGCTACTAACGTCATAGTGATGTAATAATACAAAGTAAAGAATAAAATCAACAAATTCCCTGAGCGACTCTACAATAGGAGTTTGTCAAGAAAGCCATTAAGCTGGTGCACAGTAAGTGAGTATATCTACTTTCTTTATGACACAACTAAAAGAGGGGCATGTGACATCACCCTCAAAATGTCTAGAAAATTAATTATTTGTAAAACTATGTCTATTCTAAATATTAATTCTAACTGATAAAATTAATCAGTTAAACTTTTTGATGCAGAGTCAAAGACAAATTAAATTTAGTTCTGCCCCAACTGAAACTTGAATGTGCTACACTTGAAATTTGAAAAGGAAAAACCTGATTTGTGATATGAACATTTTTAAAAAAACACAAAGTAAGGAAATATACCAGAGTGTCCATTGATAGAAAACTCTTTATTTACTAATATTAATTAAGTAATTTAAGTCTCAACGTTTTTCCACTTGAAAGAAAGTAGTTTACATTTAACTACTTTTCAAAATTACTTATACAGGATTTACTTGTTTCTAAGTTAACAATCAGTGGCATATTTATCTGATTATAGTATTTTACTAATTTACATTTTTATAACTCTCTCTCTCTCTATTTTAATATTTCCCATATAAAACAATATCATGTAAAGCTAATTTCCTTTGTGTGAATTCAAGTGAGACATCATATCTGTGATCTGTGTTCATGTGTATGACCTAGCACTTCAAAAATTCCACTCTGTATTAACATGTTAATGGCCAATCTTGGTTCAACCATCAAGTTGAATGCAGGGGTTAGCCTGCATAGCATAATGTTCATACTGATAATATTGGTTATGTTTTAATGGGATCTATGATATTAACAAAACCTTGTATTATGCTTAGGATTAATTTGATCTTCTGGGCACATTTTTGTTCAAATCCCGTGAGATATGGATAGTAGCTTTCCTTTCTGGCAGTTTGGTGTTTTTCATATGGCCTCTATTTCTGATGCTTTTGTAGGCATTTTAGGGATTACAATAATGCATTTGAGGTTGCATTATGTACAACCAGGGAATCTTTAGCTTTAATCCCTGTTTCAATTTTTGCTAGAGTATGCCTTTAAGGTCACACTCCATTCAACTAAGGAATCTTTAAGTTTACTCCTTGTTTTTTTACCAGTGTTTTTAGAAAATCAATATATATACATTTTCCTCCAATTGTAAAGTTTCCATTCTTCATCAGTTCTTTGGGAGAATGTCACATTTGCCATGTGAAATCACATACTTTTGCTGAGGCCCAGTTTATTTGCATGATAAGCAACTACTATTGAGAGTAACAGTTTCACTGATACTAAATCCTCAGCAGAATTGACCTCTAAACTGTTAGTACCTTTAGCATATAACTGAACATATCTATAATGTGTCCCCAATGTAGCATCATCTAAATTTACTTAGCTGCTAATGTCAAATCAGAAACAGAATAAGATTGAAGAAGAATTATGATTAGAAATATTGTAAAATTATATGATAAGTTTAGATTAATTTGTGTTATGCAACCAAGTAAAAACAAGTGTCAACTTTGAGAGATTAGTATCTGTTGATAATAATACTTTTTGGCAAAACCAAGGGGGCGAAGTTGTTTTCATTATTTTTAGCTGCCACTTTGGCAGACTAGGAGTTTAAATTTGAAATCAACAGGTACTTTTACAAAACTACTATAAATAGATAAAAATCATTGTAAGCAATTGATAAAGAATTTTATTTGGAATTCTTACATTGTTCTATTGATATGGTTTGATTATTTAATACAATGTTAAGCTAAATGAGTTGTGTTTAGTAGTGGTCTGGATCCATCACAAGATTGATTCTAGGGTCTTTGTGCCAGATCATGAAAGTGCACTTATGTTAGGTATAGGGGTTTTTCTCTTGTTTAGTTGACTATCAATCATTTAGTACAGTTATTAAAAATAATATATTCAAAATACAGTTGGATGACCAAAGCCTAGGAATTAAATATATAGAACATCTCAGATCCAAATTATTGACTATAACATGACCAATAAAGGGACTGAGCATGCATTGATTATTTAATGTAGGTTAGGAAGCTGCCAGTTATTGTAGCATCATCCCAAAAAGAATAGCTGCAACAAATGAAGGATTAACGTCAAATGATTATAGTGATTAAATATAATCAAAAATATCATTGTAAAATTTAGTTAATTATTCTATTCATTTTGTAAGATGCAACCAAGCTACAATATTGTGCAAATTAAGAGAAACATGTTAGCTGATTAAGTAACATTTGACAAATTGCAATGAGCAAAATTATGCTTATGTAT
>CABFPE010000102.1:531701-546316 GCA_900660155.1 Hofstenia miamia
TCCACAGACGCACACAGATAGAAAAAGTTTGGGCTAAGGTTTGGCGAGATATGGCGTGATAAGCATTTCTTCAGAAAACGTTTTAGTTTTGGCTAGTCTAAGGTATACAACGAAGCTCGGAAAGTATCTATGCCCCAGTAAATATTTTAGTAACTGTGCCTACGCGACATCAAATTTGCTGATCTGGGGTGCACTGTTTTTTTAATTTGTTTGCGCTAGCTGCAGCTTGAATGATTTACTGCATATAGTACAAAAGACTTTAACTTCTTGGAAATAAAAGATTCCCAACAAATCTTTAGCGCGTTCAGATTTACAACTTTGTTTCGACTTTGTTGGAATTATAATATCATAACAAAGTTCACAACATTTTCCTTATTGCACCAGTGTAATTAACAAAATGATAATATTTATATGCACCTCCAATAGTTTGTTATTAGGGATTTCAGGATTTTATTTGTCGCCTATATTGTAAAAAGCAATAATTCTGGATGTATTAATTTTTATAGACATGTATCTAATGACGAATTAAATTGGAAGCGATTAATGAAAATACAATTTATTTTGAAATATTAATTAAAATTTGGAGTGTAACTAGTAGGGGAAATTATATAAAAATGTAGTAATGATTATAAACTGACATAATTCCAAATGCAATTTAGTAAGAGTAATAAAAAATTAATTCTGTTTTGATGAATAATAATAATAATAATAATAATAATAATAATAATAATAATAATAATAATAATAATAATAATAATAACGAGGACAGTCACAGGATTAAAAGTATAATAAATGGAAGAGTAGGCGAAGTTGGAGAAGGGCTCAGTAAAGAGGAAAGACATTAAAGATTTCTTGAAGCTCGGCAGCGGGGAAAAAATCAATGGCTGTTGGAGGGTTGAGAATTGCGTTTATTCCTGTGCAAAGATTAAGAAATTTTAATTGAATGTTAGAAAGTGATTTCTAATTTTCTTTTAAATTATATAATTGAATAGTACTTGTGCAGACAAAGCTATCTGCGAAATATTTTTTCGCAATTGAGTTTCTTTATCGATCGAGTGAATAAGGGGTGTAATGAAGGGCCTGCATTCCACTGAAATTAATAAATTTACAGAATAAGCTGCTTGTTTAATTATTCTTTAAGCACTCAGAGTTTTTACAACTTGGTTGTCAACCTAATTATTTCACAAAAAGTTGTTAACCAATTAGAATCGATTTAACCTCGAAAATTTTGTTGACAACGAAGTTTTTTGCGTTAACTTTTTCAACTTTTGCTAACAATGACGACCTTATTGAATTCGAAAAAGTTGTGAACAACTTTGTAATTTTGAACGCTACTTTAATGAACATCCTTAAAACATCTGTTTGTCATCTTCAAAATTTTAAATTCGCAATAACTAATGGGACAGGAATCTTTGATGTGTAATTAACTAGATCTACTAATTAGTAGGTGAATTTTTCATAAAATACACAATTTCGGGGTTTTCTTAAACCGGGTTGTTTTTGACGTTTCGGCGGATTTCAGATCTGTTGAAATATATTTTCATACTTATATAATTCAATTCTTGTTTCTCTCAAACTTTACATTTTCGCTAAATTTCCTTCTATACAATAATTTTTTATTGTTCTGATATTTTAGCAAAAAGTTCGCAAAAACTCCAAGTATAAGGCTATTGTGCTGCCAAGCGCAGTATGGAATACAGGAAAAAAATTGCGGTATTCTGACATTCAATCGGCGTATTCATCCAAATCAAGCAGAATGGTGGGACTGTACAATGAAGGAAATACATGCTTCGCAAATTCTGTTTTACAGTCGCTGTTTTCGCATATTCAGTAGTATTTAAATATTAATATAATATATTACACATAGTTTAATTCTATTGCATACATTTTGCAATCTAGCAACTTTTTCTAATGGAGCAAACGTTTATTTTATATCTAGAGTTAACTTTTAATTAAGTTTTCAACCGTTTGCGAATGTTTAGATTCACCAATCAAATTCTTTCACATGAAGCCAATGATGATAAGTTGCTAATGTCCATTCAAAAACTTTTTGTTCTTTTACGGTTGTCTAAGGTTTGAAGTTTTATTTTAATATAAATTTTTTTTACTTCTATATTTCAGTAGTTTTTTCTGATAACAATGTTTGTAACCACACTTCTAGACCTCGCGTTCCGTACTATGAAATATGAAAAGTATTATATTGAGCTTGAAAGGGGTTGCTTAACTCACAGCACCGAGCTGGAGTTGTTGGTTCTGCATTCACAACAAGATTCTACGTCAAATAATACTATAGAAAATTGTTAAAAAATATATTTATCAAATTTTGAATTTTTTGGATTTTTGCCTCCTTAGATATTTTTGCTGTTGGTATTTTGATACTGAATGCGAATTCTGGAATAATATGCATGCAATATTTTTGTTTTATATGCTTGTTTGTTTATTTTTCGATACAAACTGCAACAATTACACATCCTGATATTTTTCTTTGTAAAAAAAATTGCAGATGTATGTTTTCCAATCAATATTTTCATTATAAAAGTTAGAGTTCATCAGAAAATATAGTTAACCTCTCGTTTATAGTTAAAGCATATATTCTAGGCTTCTAAATATAAAATACCGGCTCACCAACTTCAGTTTAACCCAGCCCCTAACCACATGAGTCACAACTGATAATGAAAATGAACAAAATATTGTTGATGTTTCAAAAAGATATTCAAGCGTTATTGTATCCTAATCATTATTACATTCCTACGAATGTATTATTTGAAAAGATCAGCATAAATCACTTGAACGGCCTTGAGGTTGAACGATTCGGGAAGGACAATTTTTGTATTGATTAAATTACATTGATTTCAGCTAAAATGTATTTTAGATTGAAATGTGAAATGACGCTTTCTTTTCATAGACAAACAAGCAGCTAACTCCTGTGATAAGCCACCGGTTCCATTGCAAGTCGAATTTATGCTGATTATGCCAACCGAAAACTTAAACTATTTCTTTTCATTTTCAAATAATTTCTATTCATATATTATTATTTCAAAATTGCAGACAATTCATTAGTATCTGTCAGCATAGGGCTGGCAGTAAATCCATGCAAAGTATTTAGGTATTAAATAAACATTCGAAATGCAATTTTTATTCTAGGAAATTATCAGTAGCGCGTTTTGGGGTGGGCGACCCCCCTTTTTGGGGCCAGCTGCGAATGCTTATGAAAAATGTTCTCTTTTCCTCACAATTGAAAATTGTTCATTTTAATGCAAGATGTTGCCAATCGATTTGCTTCTAAAAAGAAACGATTACATTTTCTGTATAAATGCGTGTCAGCCCCCCCCCGCGTTTTAAAAATCCTAAACTCGGTACTGGAAATTAGCAAACTCTGAAGAACCGCACTGTTCAATTTGCTCCTTGAGAAACTAATACCCATTGTATTTTAATTCGGTACATGAAAATCCCCAAATTAGATGGCCCCATTGAAATTCAGTAGAGATGCACTTCATCAGAAGTTCTTTAACTATAGATTTTGAAATTATAAATGCTTCTCCTTTAAAAATTTGATTGATTTTTAATTGATAAATTATCATTTACTTTAAAAATTTTAAAAAATTTATGCGAAATCGGTGCAATCAACTTGAATAGCCAAATTTGTGTTAAATTTTAAATTTTTTTAAAATTCCAGTCTGCAAGATATTTAGTTACAACATTAGTATATTTTAGCTAAGTATCTTGGCGAGTGCAATTTACTCAAAATTCACTGAGCCCAGGGCATACATAACTTGTTTCTTTACTTTAACTCAAGTCGATGATATTTAATAGATGTATCAGTACAATGAAATTTATATTCCTAATTCTCTTATATTTAATGTTTGATTTTTTCAGTTTCATCTAACAGAATTTCATTGTCGATTCTGATGGTTTGCCACATACAGAAAAATAAAGGTTAAAGGCACATACATGTAATTCGAAACATGAATACTGGGTAGTAACAGCAAGTTGCTACTTTTCGAAAAATTTCTATTGTTTGTTCTTAAGTTTCAACAGTATATATTAAATAAACATTCGAAATGCAATTTTTATTCTAGGAAATTATCAGTAGCGCGTTTTGGGGTGGGCGACCCCCCTTTTTGGTGCCAGCTGCGAATGCTTGTGAAAAATGTTCTCTTTTCCTCACAATTGAAAATTGTTCATTTTAATGCAAGATGTTGCCAATCGATTTGCTTCTAAAAAGAAACGATTACATTTTCTGTATAAATGCGTGTCAGCCCCCCCCCGCGTTTTAAAAATCCTAAACTCGGTACTGGAAATTAGCAAACTCTGAAGAACCGCACTGTTCAATTTGCTCCTTGAGAAACTAATACCCATTGTATTTTAATTCGGTACATGAAAATCCCCAAATTNTTATATATATTATTCGTTTGTACCGTACTAATGGTGAAACTTTATTACCAACGACGAATTCTGAAAAAAATGAATGTTACAAACGACGAATCGCCTTTTTGGGGTTTAAAATTGAGGAGAATGCGAAATTTTCGAATTTTTTCAGTTAGTGTATCTCGGTACCCTCTCAAAAATATATCCTACTGGATTAGTGGGTCTAAAAATTTAAAATGAAAAAAAAAATTTTTTTTTGCTGGTTTTCACAGATATTCGTCGTTTAAAATTTCTCAGCAAAAATGCTTGGATCAACTTCCCACCTATCTCATTAGCTCCCAAATTAAAAACTTTAAAAACTACATCTACTAAAGATGCATAGGCTATGGACTACTTTGTTTTTTTTGAAATTTCATTTAACAACCCACTACACCGGCATGATCCTATATTTTGGGGAATAATCGTTAATATCTCAGTGAATAATGCTTGGATCGACTTCGAACCTAGTTCATTAGCTTCCAAATTAAAAACTACATCTACTACATTTCTTTAAAGATTTATAGGATATGGTATAATACCTTTGATTACTTTGTACTTAACAATATGATATGGTTATTGAAGTTCAAGACTTTCGAGTTTGCTCTAGCCAAGAAATTAATCAACTATGGAAGGCATTTGCTCTAATAAATGGAATAGGCACTAGTGTAATGCATATGACTAGTTGATTATTTGTAAAATACTTGTTTAATTTTTCTACATCTGTTTGGATGTTTTTTGTAGCATAAAAAGCATTTTTTGCGGTACTTATTAGGCATGTGTCGTCGGCAATTGGTAAATGTCGCTGTGTTTAATATGTTTTATTATATCATTTACAAAAATTGCAAATAAAATAGGTCCAGGTACAGTAGCTTGGGGCACCCCACGGTCAGTCGTAACACAGCTTGATTTTTTACTGTTTAGTATTACACGCTGCTGTCTTAAGAAGTTCATGATTAAATTAATTGAGTTAACACCAAAATTATAATTTATAAGCTCATTTTACAAGATATCGAAATTCATTGAATTGAATGCCTTACTTAAATCTTGTAATGCTACACAACTGCCGTTATTATGAGATATATTAGAATTAATTTGTTGCGTGATCGATAAAATTGCGTCCTGGGTGCTATGCCCAGCACGAAAACCGAATTGCTTATTCGATAGGATGTTTTCAGATTTTAGGAATCCGTTTATTTGAACATACAATAGTTTTTCAAAGAGTTTACTAAAAGGATGTGTAATACAAATGGGTCTATAATTTTTTGCGGTTAGGTTGTCACCTTTTTAAATATAGGAGTTATATCTGATTTTTTAGTAAGTCTGGAAATTCACCATCAATAATACATTGATTAAATGCAATTGTTCTCCAAAAACAGAAAAAAAACGTTTAATAATAAAAAATAGGAGATTATAAAAAGCGGTTGATTTGTTGGTATCAAGTTTTTTAACAATGTTTTCTAATTCATGAATTGTAGCAAGTCTAAAGGAAAACTGTTTTGATTGTTTGAGATTATCAGAATTTTGTTTTTTCTTATAAGATGGGAAATTGAAATCTCCAAGTTCTTTGAATGTTAAATTTAAATGATTTAGTTTTTGAGTTTTGTCTGTTACGGTCGTACTATAGATGTTTAATTCATTTATTTCGGATGAAAGACCTTTAGATTTTCCAATACATTTATGGACGTATTTTTCTCGAGTAGAATTTAATTGATTAGAGAATTTTTGCCTAACTTTAGGTAAATTTTTTGTTCTCAATTGTTTAACTTCAGAATTAGTAAAAAAAGTAATCAATTAAATTGTTCATGCGAGTTGGACAAACCGTATTTACACTGCGAAGATTACAAGCAGCAGACAATAATATTCAATTTTATTATGTTATCAATAGAGCGGTTATTAGTTAATGAAGTCAAAATGTTTTTTGTCAAAAACATAGTCCAAAATATGTCCACACTTGAAAATGCGGTTGTAAAGTCAAAAAAGTAAAAATATTTGGTTGGTCAAAGTTTCATTTTTAGCTAAAAAAATCGCCCATTTTTTTAAATTTCTTTATTTTTTGTAAAAAATACTTTTTAAAATTTGAACTCAACATAAGTGGATGGTCTAATGCCATTCTTAAATAATGTGCCAACTAAGGTTTCTGTAAGGCTTTAAAATACAATAGCTGTACAATCACAAACAGAATCGCTTGCAGCTAGAAGATTCAGAGTGCTGCGTTTTAGGGTTGAAAGAACAATTCTTGATTTTACTTTTCACATCTATCAAATCATTCATTACATTATTATTCAACTTTCTAAATAAATATTTGCATAGCCTACAGATGCGTCGAAACAAGTTTTTACTCTTGTAACTTTTTAGTTCGTTTTGTTAGAAGCAGTATTTCACATTAAATCTGTAAAACAATGAGCATCATTGAAGTTGTAAGTGAGGCGAATTTACAATTCTTTGTCATATTTCAATTCATTTTTGATGTAAATGTAATTTCGAGATAATTTTCTGGATTGATGCGTTTAAACAACATTTCTTAATTTTTTATGGAATATTGCTTTTCCAAATACTTATTCAAACTTTTCTCTGGTCAACTTCATTCATTTTGAGTAGCTCGCATTAAAAAAATAATAGCTCAAACTATGGCATTTTCGTGTATTGGAGCAGAAACAATTAGGCTGAGAAAGGCCTAGTTAAGTGAATATACACATTTACAAATTTTATTTAGCGTCCAGCAATTCGTGCTACTGAAGTATTGCGATGTTCTCGGCCTTCCTGGTTTGCGACTGGCGCTCAACAAGACAGCAGTGAATACCTAAACCACCTTCTTGATTCGTTGCATGAGAAATTTGTGGCTAAGAAGCAGGAATCCCCAGTCAACTCCATTTTCAGAGGCATTCAGTGCTCTAAAATCACATGTCTTTCTTGCAACACCTCTTCGTCCTCTAAGGAGTGGTTCTATACATTAGACCTCGCATTGCCGGTATGAATGCTGTTGGTAAGCCAGATATTGACAAAGCATGCTTTAGATTACTTGTTTGAACCATTTCTATTGTAACATTATTTTTCTTTCTGCTTTTGCTGTGCCTACATTTTCTCTTTTTTGCAATCATGGTAAATTCTTCTGTCTACTTGTTTGTATGTTGGCCTAAAATTGTTTTCGCTTTTGAACTGATTGTCTAAAATATTTGGTTGAATGGTACATACATTGTAGCCTACCGTTTCTATTTCAGCTAAGCACGATCTATCGCTTTTTATTATTGTGGGACTGTTATTGATTGCAAACAAGCAAAACTGATTTTCATAAATAATACATTTACTTCTTTTTCGGCAACTGGCTGGATCCAATAATTCAAAAAAATTGTTTTGTCGAATCTCTGCATTACAATGTTAGTATTTGGCCCACTACCAATTCTTGTTGAAGATGCTATCTTACTTTTAATCTGTAGACCTGCAAGTATAAGGCTTAAGATATTGATGGGAATAGCACTCTTCGGTTAGATTGAAACGATTTTGGGGCCTAGTATCCCTTTCAAACGGATAGTCATCAATTATCTTTGTCAGCCCTATTTACTGCATTATTTCGAATAATTTTGTGTACACTCTTGGCTACTAATATGGTCGAAGATCTATGAGATAAGATATTCACAATTACTCTTTAATATCAACCCACACTTTCAAGTGTTTTTTGTTTGTCTGCTCATAGAAAATGCTCTTTAGATGGCAAATGCTTTAATTCGGTTACTTATTGATTTGAGGCTTTCCGTTAGGTGTATATTTGGTTTCTTGTAACTCCTCGTTGTTTTGTTGCACAGCGCATAAGGATTTTCATTATATCACACTCATCTGAAGCTTTAATGTTTGCAAAAGTAGGAAAGGCAGACAATTTATAGATAGATCCTGTTTCCTATTTTTTTTACTGTAATCATTTTTCGTAGTGAAATAGTTTGAAATTTGTTATAGTAAAAGATGAATAACGATCATACCAAAATACGTTGTTTTTGCAAATCCTATGCTTCAAGCAAATATTACAAAGACCTAATATTGGATAAACCCATTTAGTATCATACATTTATATTTAGAAGGAAGTCACTCCAATTTCCTTGAGTGAATTGCTGTCTTCTCATTTTGAGGATGAAACTCTCAAAGATGACAATAAATATGCATGCGATAAATGTTCTTCTTTGGAGGAGGCAGTGCGTTCGTCATCTATTACCAGGATGCCTTCTGTTGTAACAATATCACTCTCAAGATTTTGCTACTCTGCCAAAACTAGAAGTCGCCAAAAACTATTTCACAATGTTCACATACCGGAAAATTTGACGTTATCGGAAATTAATGAAAAAGGCCTCACTCGGGTAGTTTTTTTGATTTGATTTCAACTATTAGATAAGTAGTAAGTTTATTCAAATGCATACTAATTTTCTATGTCTTTCATTTGATCGAATTTATTTTCCATAAAGTTGAAATTCTACATCATGAAACAAATACCAATGCGGCATTGTCTAGTGTTTAAAAATTGAAACTTTTTTCATTTTCTATCCAACCTTGTACAGCTTTTTTCGTTACATTTTGTTTTATGGGCAAAAGTAATATATGTATAGTAAAAACACATACAGTAAAATTTATTAAAGCAATTCATTGAAGCAGTCTAGTGGAAATTTATTTAATAATTTTGCTCTCAACTAGCGTTCTGCCGGAGGATTATCCCATGGGATTTATTGGTCGAGTCATATGAGACTGAGGTCTGGGTGTAAGTATTTCTCTAAGGAGCCTGACACCGCGATTTTCAACGTTGGTAGTTCTTTTGCCGCCAATATTACCTCTGATCTTGAGCTTTTGTCTAGTTGGTCTTCTGTTAACCATTTTGATTTTAGCCCAAGCAAGACATGTGGTATTTCCTTTTCTGTATCTCCCCCTTCTGATCTTCCTCTTCCTGTGAACTTTTCCCCTCATCATACTCATCTTGGAGTTCAACTTGCTGGTAACTTAAATTGGTCTGGTCATGTCCTTACGTCTCCGCAAGCTAATTCCTCACTCTTTGCCCTCTTCCGCAATGTTCCCTTTAATTCCACGGCTGCTGTGAAACTCTCTTTGCTCAAGTCCATTCCTCGCGCCATTCTTCTCTATGCATCTCCTTGTTGGTGGCCTTCCCGTTCCTTGTTCCACTCTATGGAACGTTTCCAGAAGCGTGCCTTCAAATGGATCTCTCCCTTGCCATGCAAAGTCACTCTACTTCCATGCCTGTGATCTCCTGTTCAATCGACGGCTCACTCGCAAATTGGATCTTGATCCTTTTGAGTTCATTAAGTTCTCATTCCCGCTCCACTCGCTCTGATGATGATGTCACTTTCTTCATTTGTCGTCTCAAGAAACATCGCATCCTTCACTTGTTTTTCAATCGTGCTTGTATTGCTGCTAATTACATCTTGACTCTTAGCCCTCCAACAACCATTGATTGCTTTTCCTGCGACCGAGCTTCAAGAAATCTTTGATGTCTTTCCTCTTTTCTGAACGCTTCTCCAACTTTGCCTACTTTTCCATTTGCTCCTATTTCATCTCCTGTGACTGTCCTTGCTGCCGTAAAACATGACTTGTTTTATTTTTTTTGTTTTTGTGTAGTTTATGCCTTCAGCGGCTAAATAAAGTCATTCATTATTATTATTATTATTATTATTATTATTATTATTATTATTATTATTATTATAAAATTTCAAAATTAATTTTTGTTAGTTTGCGAAATAGAAGCGCTTTTATTTGGTACCTAATTTAAATACAAAATGTTCTTTACAAAGTTGTGTGTATGTTATTTAATACTTGAACAAAATTTTCACCTTAAAATATTTCAAAAAGATTTTTGGTCTGCCCGAGACTAATAAATTGTGTCTATTTACCAATAAATTATTTTTATTATGTATATTCTATTCTTAAAATTCTAAAATTACATCTGCAACCAATCGCATTTTTTATAGACCGTTCAATCCATTGGTACCCAAAATATAAGAACCTTTGTGCAAGTTTTTTTGTCATCACTGTACCGAAAAACACTGCAACGCCTTACCCGTCACCATTCACAGATCATACTATTAGTAAATATTAATATAAAGTTAACAGAGTATTATACATACGAAGACCAAAGAAAGAACTGTCAGCAAGCTCCTAAAAACAAAGTTAACTATTTTCAACGAACAAAACAAAATCAATGAACACTCATGAAGAGGTAACGGAGGTATGGACAAAACTAAACAATAAATGAACACACGGACAAAACAAGGAAACTAAACAAAAAACAAACCAAAATCTAAATCAAAGTATTAGGTTAAATAGACACTGATTGAAAAGATATCAATAGTGATTTATGATCAGAAAAATTTATAGATAATACTTTACATTCGGCAATGTTCAGGTCTTCTGAAGCAAAACAATGGTCTATGAGAGAGGAGTACATACTAGAGTACTAAAATAAGTATGATAGTAGTTATCAGCATAGACGGCGGTACCAACTAGGTTAAATCTACGAAGAAAATTATTTTTTAGGTAATTTTATCTAGTGAGGATTAGGTTGGACAGTGATTGCGATTTGTTAACATCTTAATATTATTAAAAGCTATTTGAATCTCCTCCACTAGTAAAGATTTAAATTTTAACGAAGTAAGAGAGGAGGCTATGAAGTCTATGGTAGACTTGTAGTTCTGTTTTCCTAAATAGTGGTTAACTAGCACTAAATTGTTAGATATTTTATCGAAAATTTGAGCTGCTGGGCATTGATAGATTAGACTTAGTTTTGAACTGTTGTTATTGCATAAGGTTACTACTTAGTAGCCGCTCTTTCCTTGGTTGTTTTTTCAGTTATTAAATAACTGAAGCCTTTTTTATTTAAGAGGTTTTGTATTGGAGCTGAAATTCCAGTAATTTTGGTTTTTTGCATAAATACATAGTCAGGTTTTGAAGAAGCGAGTAACTCAATAATTTTTGTACATCTGCAATTCCATTTGTGTTATAGTTTATTATATTTAATATAACGCTTGTTATAAGAAAAAGGGGCAACATAATCTTAGAAGTGACATTTGGAGTTGGTGCTAAGGGAGAGAGAGCTTAGGAAACACGGTTACCAAGTGCGGCAGTTGACATTACAGGGGCTTAGGATAAAAATGGCCTAATCGCGTCCTAGAACGTGCTAAGGTTGATGGCTCTGGGGACGGTATTTTACGTCTCTGGGTGTAGTAAAGGCATAAGAACCTTCACTGTTGTGGCGGAGGTAGTAACGGCGGGCTAAGGATGTGGGTATAGACAGGGATTTTGGGTTGCGCGTCGGCTTTGCTGAAATAGTATCGACTTCCGTCTGTTGCTTGTGTTTTTGTCTGCTACATTCCTCTGCTTCTTCAAGCACTGTTGCTTTGTATGCTGACCAAATAGCGTGGCCCATTCGGGTGCTAGCAAATAGTTATAACAATTGGAATACCCTGGGTAGTTGCACGTTGTGCAAATGGTGATTTCAGGGCAGTCTCAGATGATGCGGAGATCCTCCATTGCCTCGATGGCTTCACTCCAGTTATGTGGGTTTGTTTGCTGTAGCTAGTTCTTTATTTCTACAGATAAGTTGGACTGCACTTATTAAAATTGTTGCGGCGCTCAAGGCTCTTAATCTGGTCTTTGGGATCCTAAGGAGCGGGAAAATTCAACATGTTGATTCGGAAAGTCTTCGGGAAATCTTTCTTGCCTACAAGTGGAATTCTTTTTTCTCACACTTTGTGTGTACAAGTGATATGCCTGCAATTTCGATTGGATCTTTAAAGGTGACAGCTATGTGTTCATCAATACTTGGGAGCCTATAACTTGTAGAGCTTGCAAGAGTATGGAAGAGCGCCGAGAAATAACAAGAGTTGGGGAGATTTGTATTTTATTCCTTTATGCCATCATCCCCACTTACCTGACATCGCCCCAAGTGATTACTATTTCATCAGATTCCTTAATGAACTCATGCGTAGCAATAACTTCGAAACGTCAACTGAATTACAGAATTCTGTCCATCAGCTTTTAGATTCTCTACTACCTATTTTTTTTCAAGAGTTTGCTATGGAATTGAAAAGTCGTTGGTAGAAAGTGGTAAGCGTAAACGGGTCATAGATATAAAAATGAAAATAAATTTAATTTTTTCGAATAAATGTTTTCTCTTTTATTTTTGTCTAGTTAAGAATATAGCACAATTTTCGCTAGTATATGCTCATGATTTATAGCTGATACACTTAGAAATCTTCTGAAATATGAGTAATAATTTTAATAAATTCCTAAAAAATATGTCATTAACTATACATGCTTCTAAAACCACATTTTTGTGCCTTATTCCTAAATTAACAGCTGGAATAGTATTTTTTATCAGGAGATATGGTGAATTAGGCTAGTCCTTGGCATATTTTGCTGCAACACTTCAATAATTGAGCTATGCTGGTGTGTTAGCATTTTCAAACGTTTATTTTGCATGATTCATCGTCGTGTTGTTTGAAGTTTTATACGTATCTTACCTTTTTGAGTGTCCTCTCTCAACGTCCACTTCAATTGGTTTCAATTTATTCATACTAATACAATTACTATCAATACAGAATATTATTACTTTCGATCCTATTGTTTATAATTACAATGTAATAATAGTTTTAATTAACATTTTAGATGGATTTCTTCTTGAGTGCGGTTGTAGTTCATTCAGGAAAGTCCTTGGATTCTGGTCATTACTATTGCTTTACATTGTGTACCAATACCCAAAACTGGTATCTCTTGAATGATGAGAAGAATACTACCATTGATTTTTCATCCATTCAAACATTAATGGATCGATTTCATGCTGACACGCCTTATCTGTTGATGTATTCGCATTCTGATTTCATTAACAATGAACAGAATGATTACAATTTGTCATTTCTGGATAAGATTTTGGCTGAGGATGACAAGGAATATGATAAGGTTTTTTAAGTTATACAATGCAGTTCATTGGATTGACTGTCTTAATTTTTTTGTTTTTACACCTTATCATTATTTATCCATAATTTTGCAATCCATTATCATTCCTATCAGATTGCAAAACCCCGTTTCCTAGGAATAGGTACATTTGTTACCAAAATCTTCTTGAAGTGTATCAGCGATTCTATGTATGTGAATATATATGTATATAGTTGTAATTTTTACTTCGAGTTTTATTAGAAGTATTACCATGTAGCAATTTTTAATATTATTAATATTAGCACAAGTGAAATTCGATTCATGCCCATTTTTTGAATTATATGACATAAACGTTATTACAAATACATATAATACATTTTTACTTCAATTGTGCCAGAAATATAGCACATTTAATTTAAAATCAAATTTCGGTTTGCATTAGTAAATTCTTGCTAGTGATTATTCTTCTCATGAAGTTTGCCTTTTAAGTTATATTTTATAATACTCAATCAATTTCGGTTAAGTTTAAAAAAATTGCTGAAAAGAGAGTTTATTCGTGTAATTATTTAAAATTCAATTAGCTGATTTTGAATATCGATATTGTTTAGGAGCAACGTTCATTTTTTGGATTCAATACAAATAAACAAGCAACTTGTAAACGAGACAAATTTAATTCATACAAAGATCAGAATGATAGGGATCCTCCTGGTTCTTGTGGAGCTGGTGGTGGAAACTTCACTGATGGACCTCGATTTGTGTGCTGAAAATAATCATGTATCTGTCAATTCAGGTTGAAAATCTTTATCAAGCTTTCAATCAATGGCTGTTGCCTACAGAACTAACAATATGTCAAGCTACTGTTCAAACTGTTGGAAAATTCTGTTGATTTTTTGTGATTGTTTTAATTGTATATGAATTCTTATGTATTGGAGAATTAGTGATTTTGAACTACTGTTTGTAATTTGCATCCCACTTTATTTCTTATAAATTTTTGTTTTAATAGCTACCAATTTGTCAAATGTGGTCACTATTTCTCTTAGTGTGTTATTTTTGTTGATTCAAATCAGCTTCTTATTTACTAATTTCAATGAGCAATTTCATTTGTGTAAATGTATAAATTTGTACTGTTTATAAGTTATTTGGTTTATATAGAGTGAAAGCATTGAATATAGAATGCTCTTATTAATTGAAACTCAAGGAATTGTGTTTCTATTAGCGACTAACCAATGCAAGATTTTCAGCCTGCATGTAGCCATTGCACTTATTTAAGTGTTGAATATATATATATA
>CABFPE010000102.1:563903-573971 GCA_900660155.1 Hofstenia miamia
TATATATATATATATATATATATATATGCATAGTCATACCGTCATCGCGGTATTTTGCGTGATACCGAAACGACTCCCAAAATTTTCATACCGCTTGGCCCACCACAGAAATAGACACAAGCCAAAATGACAGCCCACACCACACCACATGCGATGTGGGATTCGCACTCCCACGGCAAGCCTGATACTAGTACATACTAGCAGTAGCAGTGTCCAGAGCCTCCTTTAATACACGGCCTGTTTTTCTGCAGTAAGATACAAAAGTGTGGGGCCAAAGTCAAAAATAGTAAAACATTACAAAACATTGATAATTTTTAATAAACTCAAATATATCAATTGTAAACTCACTGTGTACATATAATAACAAATAAAATCAACATTGGCAAATATATGATATTATTTCAATTATGCTTTAAACGTTTATTTTATTAAATTTTCAGAGTATTTACGTTTAGTATCCTTAGACACCTTTTGCTGGTTGTTGAAAAAAAATTAACTATGCTTAATAATGCAACACTACAAGCTTTCAATACATGGCCATTACACTAAAACACGCTTCTTTGAAGGAGTGACACACTGTCAAACTCAATTACCTGGCATACTTGTTTGATGAGGAAAATCAAAAGCAATTAGATCGCTGAAATCAGGTTGTACGACAAGTTTGAAGAGGATGATTTGTGTACCAAGCAATTATCTAACTTAGTTTGACACACAAGGTTAAACGTGTACCATTCTGTAAGCTATGCTATCATAACATTGTATTGCTATTTTGTCTAGCATGATATTCTGTAATTTTAATAGATCGACCCCAAATTAATTGGCATTACTGCAAATCACCGGGCCATGTATTAAAGAAGGCCCTGCAGTGTCGTAGCGTGAAAATTTTTTTTTCATGTTCTTGAGTTTAGATTCTATTCAAGAAATCTTCACATTAATACTCGCCAAGTTATTTAAATTTCCTTTGAAGTTAGAACAACTTTTACAAAACCAAGCTATTATACCTTCTACATCAGTAGAATCCTTGTTTGCGTTTCCAATTCCAATACAGCAAGGTTTAGATATATCAATGCATTTATTGTGTTGTTTGATTGCACAAAGCGCGCATGTGACAGAATCGTTTTCATAGGTTTCTTGTGATCTACTTAGAAAATCGTAAGATGTCGCTCAGGATACAAAAGTCAACTACTACTACTACTACTACTACTACTACTACTACTACTACTACTACTAAATGACTTCAATTCGCTTTATAGAGCGCTACAAACTAAATTTACAAGAAAAACAAAATTTTTTGAAAATAAAATATAGTTCATAATTATCACATTATTTCTTTTTATGAGATGATCTTACTTCTCTACAATTACTGCAATTGCGAAACCGAAACCATGAGCAAGTATTGTTCAATTTAAAATGATTAATAACATAATCTTCAAAAAATACACGAAGTTGTTTCTTTACAATGCTAGGACGATCATAAATGTTGATATTAGAATTGTCTGATATGTAATTAGTCAAGTAATTAATATGATACCAATAGTTGCTATGAGGATTTTTGAAAATAGGATGTTTTTATCTTGATGAGTTTTTCTCTTGACTAACTATTCTTTAGACTAATCTATTTTGTATAACCCATTCAGTACTTTATTGAATAATTTATTGAATCATACAAATCATACAATTGAAATTGAAGAGCAATTGGAAGTGCATTAGGGCTTAACAAACTCAAATAGGATATTTTTTCATATATATATATATACTCAAATGTAATTATCCTGAGTGGTGACATATTAATGCGATTTTAAATCATCTTCATCATAACAATAATGCAGCATTAAATTTACAATAGCTACACTTATAAATTTATATTGCAAGCACTTCTCAAATAAATTTAATTTTAACATGCTTTGTCTGGTTTTATTTAATAGTTGATCCTTCTTAGTTTCCTTAATGTATATTGCTTCACCGATTTTTCGTTAGTTCGATCTTAGTTTTGTATAAAAATTGGCTTCTTTTGCAGTAAGTTTATGTAAGTATATTTCTGATCTTAGATGACCATTTAGATGTCCTTATATTCTAGGTCTTAGATATCTTTTAGTTTCTCCGATGCATGCTTTTTCACAATGGAAACTGAGTCTTTGCTTTAGTTAAGCATTATTCAATAATCATTTGTGCGTTTTACTACAATAAATACTATATGAAATATAGAATCCAGATTTTGTTGATTTCATGTGCCAATTTGTTTCATGATAAATGTTTAAATTATGCATACATAAATCAAGAAAATTTAATTTTTTGTTGACTTCATATGCACATACGGGCTTTGGATACAAAATTTTAAAATATCTACAAGGCGCTGAATACAGAAAAAATACACATGGGCGCAAGATACTATGGCACTAGATCCGGGTCAAAAAATTTTTTTTGAAAAAACTTGAAGCTAATGCATAAAATATTAGGCCTCTATTCCAAATACGCAATGTAAAATTTTTGGATAAAATGAATTGTTCTGGATTTCCATGTGTTTAGAATTTTCTAACTATTTTGGTCCACACTATATAGATAATATATATGTAATGTTAAGTCAATAGTGACAATTAATCAATAGCCACGTCTCAAAGGCTTGATGTTAGAACAAAAAGCAATATACTTCAAATATTTATGAAAAAAATCTTTGAGAGTTTCACAGAAGATGAATTGAGTGGGATTAACACTGATATTCACCCATTTACAAATGAATCTGCAGAACTCATATTGGATTACCATCGGATAAATATCCCTGTTAGAGAATTTTAAACTTCTCGATGAATTACTTAGTTATGTTGTTTTCTAACTTTATTGGTTGGCATTTGGTAGCATCAATAATTCAACAATTGTTTGCAAACATTTTGGAATTGCTTTGATACCAAAAATGATAATAAAAGTTGTTTTTTCTGTCATAAAAAGACCTTTTTGTAAAAGTTCGAATTACACTCTCCTCACGGCTGGTAATAATTATTCTATTTTAATAAAGTTTGCAATAAAATAATAATAAACTTATAACTTCATGAAAATTTTTGGAAAGACACTTCTCAGTGGGGAACAAGCTGAGAAATGAATAAATTCTTTGCAAAAACTATCAAAATATTAAAAAATATGCACTTTATTCTGTGTATGTGCACCCTATCATCATAGTTTATAATTTTTAAAATTGTTTTGCAAAGTATTTTACTTATGAATTTAACATCCAAAAAAGGTATATGTCACTGAAGATTCCAAACTGCATCTTTACTCTTATGCTCATTACCTTGCAAAAGGAGATATCGATCAGTCAATAGATCTCTTAAATTTTAATCTATGTAAACAAAATCGAAGTGCATGCTCTTGAGTTAATGGGTCAGTGGAAACTTTAAATTTCAATGTTTTTCAATACTTACAAAAAATATCCACAATTTTTCAGTGAATTTCTCAAAATCATAACAAGAAACACTCTGTTTTTAAATTCGAAGTTTAATTTCAAATAAATTATTCCAATTTGCGCGGGAAGCTACGTTAAGAGAACACGACATATTGGCAAAAAACGGATTCAATTTTCAATTAGGTTATATTCTTTGAACATACTCTTTGAGAATTGAAGCAAAAAATATCATGAAATTTTACGTTTATATCTTTTGGAAATATATATAGACTTTCATTGTCTTCCATAAACTCATTTAGACATGAACTGATTTTAGAAATTTTTTTACCTTCTATTGAAAAATTCGTAGAATATTAACGAAAACAGATTGCAAATCCATAAAATATTGGTCTTAGACAACCAAAATAAAAATGCTGAATATACATATTACAAAAACCACTCAAACAACTTTAGGAAAAATTATTTTTCTTCATTTGATATATTTTAAATATATGCTTTCTTTGAAAAGTGGGAAATTTAACAAAATTAAATTTAACTCTATTATTTATAAATGTAAGTAAACTATAATATAATACAATATTTTGATAACAATTCCATTCCTTTAATCATGAACTTTTAAGGAACCGAAAACAGCGTGTAGATTTGAATGGAAGAAATGTTGAATATGTAGCACAGGGGCTCCCCAAGCAACAGGTCTAGGACGATTATATTTGCTCTTTATATCAATGATATTATCAGTGAAAATGCTTTTAAAGCAATCTGACACAGAAAATCTGTGGAACTATTTCAAATTTAAAGAACTGAAAATAAATGTTGATAAAACGCAGTTCTTTAACTAACAGAAAATACTGAACTTAAAATCAAAAACGAAATAATCAAACAAAGAAATTGTGTTAAATTTTAGGCTGTTGAAATAGACAAGGACCTAACTTTCGATTCATTTTTCCAAAATAAAATTAGGAAAATGGTTACTGGAGTAAGAAATTTTTATCATTTAAGGAATTTCTCATTTGAATATCATAAACAGTCAATTAATACATTTTGCCTATCCCATTTAAACTACTGTTCATTTGTATTGTTACAATCTACGTCTAAGCGAGGTCAACTTTTATCGAGACATTCAACTCGGCTTTAAAAAGTTTAAATCTTTCAAAAAAGTGACAGTTCATTGGATTATAAAAATAAATATAGTATTTTGGCTCCCTTTTACCAAATTCAAGTACAAGCTCTAAGCATTTTATCTAGATGTAAAGCAAAATGTCCATCATTAATTTTTCATAATTATTATTACTTAAAATTAAAGGAATAAACTAGATTATTAATTGCGATCTGTACGAAATTATAAACAATTTAGAAAAAAATTTAAAGATTTTTGTCAAAAAATCAGCTAATTCTAGGAAATAGTAACATTTTTCTTGCATTTTAAAATCACATTAACATATATATGCAAAAGCACACAAACACTCACATGTATATTATTTATATATTTATACTACATTGCAATTTGTAGACTTTGTAATATACATTATTTTATGCAATAAATTGCATTGACTCTTTTGATGGGAAGTGTAAGAATCTCGCAATCAATTATAAAGCAAACGAAAACATCCCCTTGACTATTTAGACTAAAACTCTTGAAAATTAAATTGTGGAATAAGGCAGTGGTAATTTAGGTAACTCGGAAGGATGAAGAATAATACCTATAAAATAACATGAAGTTAATAGTTATAATTCAAATGAATATGCAAATATAATATAGAAAAATATTTTTAAAGTGTTAGACTTCAAAATATTCAAATACAATTTTGAAATTTTGTATGAACCTTGACAAAAATCTGAAAACTTTTTAGAAAACTTTTTATTGTCTTAAGATCATTTTAAGAAAATTTTTGTATTAGATCTTCAACTGATCATTATTCAGAAGTCCTTTGGAAGCACTTGATTCATGCCAGCTTAAGAGCTTTATCTTTTATGACAGAATCAAGCTTTATAGACTAATTCCAATAATTCTACATCAGAAAATAATTGAATCAGTCAAAAGCAACACAATTTCATTAAATAATTTTTTTTACTGTAAACGCATTTAAAACATTGCAAGGAAACTATTCATATGAAACTGACATTTTATACAGATGTTTGTAATTAGATATTGAAAGTATTTCATTTCATCTCCTAAGCCCAGATACTTATCCAGAGATGGAAGTAGGGCGGGTCGACCTATGAGGCAGGGTGGGCCGGGGGAGGTCGGGCGAATATAAGGCAAGATTTTTCTAAAGTGGGTACCATGGGGCAAAAGTGGAGCAAAAACTTTTTATTTAAGAAAGATTGAAGTAAGAGATTGCCAAGTTTAGAGATTGTAAAAGTATTTTTTACGTGAAATTTCCGTGCTTAAAAATATTTAATTTACTTGGAAGTTTAGTCGCATTTTAAAAAATTTCTTACCATAAACTTTGAGCTCTTGTTGAAATTTGATTCTATTCAATGATATCAACAACATCATTTTGATCTGATTTGTAGTCAATAGGCTTTGCAATTTCATTGAAAGGAGTGCAGTTGTCCTTGCATAAATGTTTTACATAAAACCTTAACTTTATGAAAGACTTTATAGAGTTAAAATTAAATTTCAATTTGCTGTTAATAATGTTATTAACACCCATTAGTATCACGTTTTTTATTAGAATCCTATGGATAGTAATGTAATAGTACACATGACATTTTAAAAATGATTCTGTATCTTCCAGGAAGAAAGAATTCAAAATATTTGAGTGGTGGTGGGATGTAGTACAATGAAAATTGACATAGAACAAATATAGAGCAAAAAAATATTGTAAGTAGTTTTGGAGCAGAATTTTTTAGTAGGCCAATTTGGGGCGGTAGAATATAAAACGTGGGCCAATGTGTGGCAAATGTCAACACCTGGAAATGAGGCAGGGCATAAATACTGAGGGGTGGTTTACAAAAATCCGCCCCATTTCCATTTGAGAGGGCTTGTTTGAAAATAAAAAGATGCAACATGGTAACGAGACAACCGTTTGACAATAAAAGGTGTTTAGGAATAAATAAATATTACATTTACTGAACCAGCTATTTTAGATGTCACCCCAAAATACAAAATTTCATTTTCTGTAGCACTTGTTTTAGTTACAGCATTTACTAGTAATCGCATTTTTCACACTAAACATATTAGAAAAAAAATTTTAGCGCTATATATGGGACATCTCTTCTTAGATAAAATAATGCATTACTTTATTATAACTATAATGTTCGTTCCGCTTCAAATTTAATAGGATACTTACACTCAAATCAAATAATTTAAGAATATGTTCATCATTTATTGAAGAAAGATATCTTTGCATTTAATTCTTTCAAAATACACAAATCTTGACTTAAATCAAACTTGAAAATGTTCTTATTATGATAAAGATTTTCGAAAATGCGGGGGAATTGTGAAGATTATATATTAAAAAACAACATAGGACACCTTCTAATGCGTTGGATTAGGATAAAAATGCAGTATGGTACTTATATTGAGTATTCCATAAATGGAACAAGAAAAAACACATTGATAGAGATATTTATGAACAAACTAGTCATGTATAACCTCACAAAAAATGTGATTTCTGAAAATCTTTTTTTTAAAAAAATTGCTCATTTTATTTACAAGTCAAATAAATACTTCGAATTATGCGTTCGGAATTGAATTTTCAGCAAGTCTTCAATGCAGTTAGATAAGATAAATCATTAGTTGAGTTGACCACCTACATTTCTACTAGAGCCATGCATGGACAAAAATGTACGGGCACGGGCTTCTATAGTTCCCGGATTTCAAATCATAAAATCATTTAATTAAAGGCATTTTTTATCTATCTATTCTATATATTTATGTATGTATATCAGACTTGTCAACGAGCCGACATTTCCAAGCTCGACTCGGCTCGTTTAAATTTTGTGTAAGTTAGGCTCGGCTCGGCTCGCCACATAAAATCATTGAATGAGGCTCGTTTTAGCTTGGTATTTTTTTAAAAAATATTTGCTCAAAATTTTTTTTACATAACTCTTCCTATTATTTAATAAACATTTCTAAAATAAGATTATAGGAAATTCATACTGACTGCAAAATATAAGAGAAATCTCCATAATCAAATTAACAAGCAGAACTATAAACTTGCTTTGCCTAAAATAGGCTCGTTTTGGCCTCGTTGTATATCAAATACTGTGCTCAAGCTCGGCTCGGCTCGGCTCGGCTCGTTAAAAGCTCGGCTCGGTGACAAGTCTGATGTATATGCATTTCGTGAAACGCTAAACTTCATGTAAATGTCTACCAGAAATTGCAAAGTAGGACATAAAATATTATACTAAGCAACAAACGATTCTTCGATATCCAAGAGTTCATTTCATTGTCATCTGATTATAAATTAATATCGTACTTACCTACATGATAATGTAAAGAAAGAACCTTAAGTTTTTATCTTCATATCCTTTGAATTGAATTAATGACAATGTCATATTTTACAAGGTCATTCAAGCAGTGTAGTCGTCTTTTTATAATAACTAAAACCTCGTTTCCTAAAAAAAGATTAATTAGTGGACCATTTAAATTATTTTAATGTTGTATGGTGTGTTGCCAAGTATAGAAAGTATAGTAGCACAATATTGGACCTGCCCCGCAATTGATGGACTGTTTTGACAACAAAACAGAATGCAAGCCAAGTAGTATGTTGAATAAATACTAGAAACGCGACAATAAGTCTAAATGACTTATAAACCTGCTTTGTTGACTTTATTATTCATTCAATAAAAACATTAGCAGGTACATATACTTCCAATTATGTTGATAATCTCATTGAATTTGCTGTTAGTAGAAATTTAGTTTCAATTCAATAATTCTCGCACTTGAAACATCAAATGAAAATTTATTCTCAAGGAGCACTCGCTGTTCTAGCGTTAAATTTGGTTACACGCAACTATAAGATATGATAAATTTGCTTGCTTGTGCCATATATAATTTTTGATACAACATATATTTTTAATTCCTTCTCTAATTTTCACAATTGCATAAATTTAGCCAGACCGGTTTTTTTGGTTTATGCTACAGGCTTGTATTTGTGTGATGCGATGCACGATTTATCAATAGTAAATCTTTTTCTGGAAACAAGGCTAAATTTTGACTTCATAGTTGGAAAATTCAACTTCTTAATCATGTGAACAAAATTACTTAGATTTATTGTGACGTACCCTACATTGATTGTTGCCATGACAGTTCAAGTATGCATGCACACCTGAAGGTTTTCTGATCCGTGAAGGTATTTTAGATAAATAACATTTACCTACGAATAGGATACGGGTATGAACAAACTAAAGGGCCTATTTTTTTAAGTACTGGTAGGGTATGGGCACATGCATGTTCTTATCCTAGGTAATTAACGTTATTGTTTAATAAATTTTTCCTTTCAAGTGGGACTTACATGAAACGATGACCATAAACAAAAAAACCGAGACCAAGGTTTTTGAACATTCTTTATTCTTTTCACCAATTTTTGTCAAAATTGAAGCTGTGCCATGGTACCACAAATATCCATGGTACTTTCATGGGCTGAAAAAATAGTATAAATATTTAGGATAGACAATTAATGTCAATGTCTTAAAATTGTATTAACAAATTCTCATACTACAATAAAAGATCTACTCTCCGGAAAGTTTTTGCAAAAATTTAAGAAAAAATTGTATGCTGACAACCTAATTTCTCGCACATGATTTCCTCTTAATGGTGTGACACACTATCAAATTATATGACCATTATTTGACAAACAATATATTTGACAGTGTATCTATTAATTCCTCTTAAACCAAAGAAAAAACTTCCTTAGACACTTGCTGCATTCTTAATCATGCATGACACATGTCAAAATGCATTGATATCTACAATGTTGAATTTAATGTAATTACATAATTGACATTTTTATAATTTATTATTACAATTAGCCTATTAGTTATTAGTACTAAATTTTTCAATTTATTAAACATCAAATCACCACTATTTGTCGTTCAGGCGTCCTCATACCCAGACGATGTAGCTATCCGGAAATAAGGAATTTTACTTGATATATATATATTTTTATATATATATATATAGTACTAGCCAAAAGTTTGGGAACAGTAACCTGTCTAAAACGTGTTTTATGCTTTTTCCTGGCAATTTCGTAAAATTCCTGGCATTGCCAATTTTTTCTTAGAATTTACAACAGATTCATTTAGCAAATCAAATTAACACAATTTAGATTTACACACAATACATTTTCACTGGAAAAGCAATATCATTATAATTTGAAATATGGTCCGTGGTAGTGAAATTTCACCAACAAAGCGTGATCAAATTCATATCTTGTACGAGGAGGGGTACAATTATCGGCTATAACTGTTAGAATGGGCGTGTCAGTATCTTCGGTATCCAGTATTGTTACTCACTATCAGCAACTGCAAAATTTTTCCTCTCGCAAGCGGTCTGGAAGACCAAATGTGACAACCTCTCAGACTGACTGTCTCATTCACCGTTACGTCATCAATCAACCATTCTCTTCATCTTCTGAAGTCAAAGCAAATCTATGTGCGGTAGTGCAGAATGTATCAACACGCACTATTAGGCGTCGATTGAATACTACCTTTGACCTTCCATC
>CABFPE010000102.1:595940-609888 GCA_900660155.1 Hofstenia miamia
AGACAACGCTTTGAATTGCGTCAGTAAAGGTGCTAGAAAAGCTATTATTCTACACGAAAGCTGACATAATAATGATAATAATAATAATAATAATAATAATAATAATAATAATGTGGGCAGGTAGCCCAGTTGGTAGAGACGCAGATTGCTGGAAGAATGGAGGAAGACAGGAACAGGATTAGAAGTTACAGAGCAGAGGCTTGCAGGGCAAGTGAGAAAGTTACAGTTGGATGAGAGTAGGGGGAAAAAGAGAGTTGAACAGGCTAAGCAAAGGGAAGATGAAGTGATAGATGTTGAGACAGAAGTGGCAGAAGCAGCAGACGCAGAAACTGAAGCAGCAACCAAAGAAAAGATGAAGGAAGAAATAGGTGAGAGAACTAAGTTGCCAGTTCCAAGAGGAGTGAAGAGAAGTAAGCTAGCAGTACAGACGGCAAAAGTCAATAAAGTTTTGGAGAGGAGAGTTGTAAGGAGTGTTACAGAAGTAAATAGCTTAGTATATGCAGGTGCATGTGAGGTGCTGAAGAATGTAGGCATGGAAATGAAGAAGAAAAGGCGACAAGAAGATAAGGGAGACAGAAAGCCAGCATGGGAAAGAAGAATTGAGAATAAAGTGGCAAAAATTAGGCAGCAAATAGGGAAAATCAGGACAAGTAAGGCAGTGCAGGACAGGTGCAGGGTAGGTAAGGGGAAGACTATAGAAACTGCAAGAGAAGAGCTTAAGCAGAGATTAGTTNGCGACAAGAAGAAAAGGGAGACAGAAAGCCAGCATGGGAAAGAAGAATTGAGAATAAAGTGGCAAAAATTAGGCAGCAAATAGGGAAGATCAGGACAAGTAAGGCAGTGCAGGACAGGTGCAGGGTAGGTAAGGGGAAGACTATAGAAACTGCAAGAGAAGAGCTTAAGCAGAGATTAGTTGCAGAAGCTGAGAAACTGAGAAAGTATAGGGCAAGGGCAAAGCAGGCAAGAGACAATATGAAGTTTGAGACCCAAGAAGGAAGATTCTACAAAGAACTAGATGCAGGAGGAAAGGCTACAGCTAAAGCAGGTGAAGACGCAGTAAGGTTCTGGGAGAATATATGGGGAAGTGCAGGACCAGAGATAGAGAGTGTACAGATGCAGAAAGAAGTCAGGCAAGAAGAAGAAGTAATCACAACTGCAAGGCTGAAGGAGGCTCTAAAGAAGATGAAGAACTGGAAGGCGCCAGGCAGAGATGAGGTACATGGGTATTGGCTGAAGAAGTTCACAAGTGTTCATGAGAAACTAGCAGTAGCATTGGAGGAGTGTGTGGTGAGTGGGTGTCCAAAATGGATGGTAGTGGGAAGGAAATTTCTGATACAGAAGGACCCAAGGAAAGGTAGTGAGGCAAGCAACTCCAGGCCAATAACATGTCTGCCAACAACTTGGAAATTGCTAACTTCAGTGATTTCAAATAGGTAGCATGTTACTTAGAACAGAACAGGTTGATATCAGAGTAGCAGAAGGGATGTAGGACGAAGACAAGAGGATGCAAAGATCAGTTGTTAATAGACCAGGCAGTGGTGGAGAATTGTAGAAAAAGGAAGACAAACTTGGCAATGGCATGAATAGACTACAGGAAGGCATATGACAGCATATCACATAAGTGTGTATTGAAGACGTTAGAGGCTAATGGAGTTTCAAAGAAATGGATTAAGTTTCTAGAGAGGGAGATGGGAAAGTGGCAGACTGAGATTTTAGAGCAATTACGTAGAAGAAACAAACAACAACATTTTTCTTCCACATAAAGCATAATCATTTACTCTATTGTTAATATTAAAAATTCCTCTACTATTTTATTAGTAATTTTTTGCGGGAGAGTCCATCAAAAAATTTAATGGAAAAGGGTTCCATTGGTTAAAAAAGTTGAGAATCACGTCTATAGGGCTATATTCTTTGATAGTCTTTTTAATTGGTTTACTGAACTGATCATAATTTTCGACTCCCAAATTTCATTCATATTGAGAAAATTCGAATTCGTATTCACGAATAATTGTTCTCTGAATTCGAAATTCAATATCAAGTTTGCATGGCTCTAGCTTAAGAAGTGATGCTTTTAATTAGCATTGTTAAAATATATTTGTTGTAGACCAGAATAATATTAATGACTTTGAGCTTTGTAATTCTTAGAATATCAAAATTTTTGGGAATTGAATGACCTTATCTGATTTGCATTTTGTAAGTTTAGGATCTAAACTAGAAGGGGGGAAACAATGCAAGTCGGAAATTTTAAATATATTTTTATTGACAAAAAATTGAGCATCAACATTGTATTGAACAATTCTTTAAATTTTAAAAATTCTTTAAAAATGGTACAATATTGTCTAGATTTTGTGAACTCATGTAAATTTATGAAGACTTTAGCTAATATAATTTGAAAATTAGCAATAGATGAAACATAGTATATAATATGTTTCAGAAAAACTTATTTAGTGGGAGGGGAAGGGACATCAGTGCAAAATTAATCTTTCCGCATCCTCCACTGGAATATTTAGTAATTACGATTTCAGTGATGGAAACCCTATAATATGTAAAATAACAGAACAGGGCTAACTGTTTTGTTCGCTAAAAATAGTATTCCTTTTAAAAGTCTACAAAGTTTATTGTACTCGTTGAGTTTATAATATAAAATAATTAATGTTGGGATTCGCAAATTGATTAGAACGAACTCTTACTTTTTTCCATTGTATTTACATTTATTAATAGTTCTAAATTTGTATTAGAGCTGTTGTTTTTCACTATTAATGGAATTGAAAATTAATTAATTCATGAAATTATTTTTCAAAATTTCTATATATAAAGGTGAGTTGGTTTTGGTAGGCAATAGAAATTTTAAAAATCATAATGTTGTAATGTCGCTCAGATATTTGTTGTTTTGCATTAAACACTATAATCTCAAAGACCCCTAAATATAATTCATTGTTTATAAATTTATAAAAGTGATGTATAGCTTTTTATGCTTAATTTCAAATTTAATTATATTGCTGATAATTGCACTTCTACAAAAGTTTTTTCAAGAAATTTGAACTAATATATAAATTACTACTTTATATGCTAAAAACCTTTAAATGTATTATAATGTAAATGCAAAATTATAAAAAAATTGTAAATGATTTTACACTTCTTGAAAGCCTTCATGCTGATTAAGTTTTTGACTGTTTTTTGCATTTTATATTTACCTGGCTAAAAGTAAATTTAAAACAACATATTTATTGACTATGAGTTGAAGTATTTTTTTAATGGCATTTTATATCATCACTCATCAAATTATATGATAAATGTCGAAAAAATAATATTATTGAAATAAAATATCGATATTCATAGCTTGTTATTATAGTCAATTTGCAAATAGATTCAATTAAATATAAAACAGTTTAGTTTATGTATCAATGTAAAAAAGAAACGCATCATTTATTTTTTATCAGTCTGTCACAGGTTTATTTTTTAATCAATATTACAATAATTAAAAAATGAATAAAAAAGGCATTGCTAATATGTACAATATGATTAATTAAGTAAAATATTCACTATTAAGCATTTGAACTCTTGAAATAAATTCCCCGTTTGAATTCATTGGCATCTCCTCTGGAAGCAGTATTTTTTGATATCCAGAACAACTAGCTCTATTCTGAAATGAACTTAAATCTGATTGTGAATGATGTTTCATTTTTGGTCTACGATTTGCTGAATGTACACGGATCAAAGATGATTTAAATTACATGGACTCATCTTCATATACTTAATAGATCATTTACTCATTTTTATAGTGCGATAGAATTAGAGTTGCATTCCATCTTTGAAACATTACTCCCAACTGCTGAAATATTTGTTGAGTAATACTGTGTTGTTCTCCATCAGCAACTATTGCAGCACACATATAGGAAATTTTGGAAATAGTTTTTAAAGGTAACAAGGACCAACCTCCTAATGCTTCAACAGCCATATGAACAAATGTGATACCTGCTTCTTGACAAGTTTGGCCGTGCTTAACAAATGTTCTATTTTAATCTACTTCTAATGCATAACCGGCTATAGTTCCAGAATGTATTACTGTTGATAATTGCATAGAACTAATAACAGTTATGTCTAGAGAAGATGGACGACCATTGGACCAAGTTGGTAAAAATACATCACCGGGTCGAGTCCTACTAGAAAATGTAATGTTACCATATTCTAAAACCGGTGACAATGCAGCCTTCACAGCACAATTATATATTATATCACGAATACGATTATCCCGCACGATTCTCTCTACATCTCCAGCACCTCTTAACGGATGATCTCCATATATATCCAGCATACCATTACACTTTGGATATTGCATTTCTTCACTGGTCATTGAAATACCAAGTCGATATGCTAACGCAAACCTGGAATTCCGCAGGTGCAAATTTTAAGCCAAGTGTACTTATAGGAATGGCTGAAAGCCAATCACAACCCTGTGGTAAAGAGCAACTAAGCGAACTGGCTTTGTCCCGATTTGTTTTTGTGTCATACTGTATTCTGTGCCATAACTGCTTATCATAATTTTCTGTGATTTGCTTTTGTGATTTAAATGATAAATCATATGGAATATCACTTGATGAAAGTATATTTGAATGGGCAAGCTGCGAAGCACATTGCGCAGCAATATCACTTGATATCTCTTCACATTTTGCAATTAAGCATGCTTGATTCCTACAATCTTAATGAGACCCAAGATAGTCAACTGAGGCATATAAAGAGGCATTTCGAATACCAAGACCACCAAGATGAATAGGCAATTCAGCCTGAAGTCTTTGAGATTGAGAAATTACAGATTTGCAAATGTTCTCAAGGCAAGCATGTAACGAATTTTCAAATTTTGATAGACCTTGTCAATACTATTAGGATTGCATGCTCTTAGGGAGTAACAAATCTTTGGCAAACTAGTATAACATCGAAGTATAGAGTTCTAAATGTGGATCCTTTAATTCACAAACCAAACTATGTAAATTGATTGCTTTGTTTACTCGGCTGAGAAAAAAATTCTTCATGGAAAGAAGAGTTTAAAGATAGAGGTGCGCCAAGAATCACCAAGCCTTCAGCTTTACGGTTTATTGAAGCAGGAATACACGACATGTCAATACATTTATTTGGCGACCATATCTCACATCTATTGATGCTCACTGTTAGGCCAATTTGAGCAAATTTAGTGTATATGAACTTAAATTCTGATGCAAATACGTCCACAGTGCCAACAATAGATAGATAGATAGATAGATAGATAGATAGATAGATAGATAACTTTTATTTTATCACGGATTGACATCCATAAAAGATACATATATAAATTTATAAATCATAACAGACAAGGCAACTTAATGTTTCTTCAAATATCGATGTGGGAAAATCCTACTTGAGGCTCCACCTGTTGGATTTCTTTGTCGCAGATGTTCTTTCATTTAGATAAAATAATACTGTTGAAAGATTTGGAAAATTTTCTGTAAACTCTTTAATTATAGGATGAATTGTCAACGCAAAAAGTAAAGGAGATAGTGGATCTCCCTGTTTTGTACCAGAATCTGATATGATGATATTTATATTAAAGGAGCCCAAGATGAATTTCCATAGCGAAAGTTGAACCATGGTAGAAGTTCTGGAAAGTGATCCCTAACTTGAGAAATCATGGCACTCCGTGAAACTGAATTGAAAGCGTTTTTTAAATCGATTTGTAAAAATGCAATGTTTGTGTCAGCTGGAAATTCCCTTAAAATTGAATTTAGACCGTGAATAACTGCTTCGCAGCCCATTGGAATGCCAACTCCTACTTGGTTAGGAACACCATATCTTGCAGATTTCAACGGAGTACCACGGCATAAGCATTTAGCCACTATGCGACGTATAACTTTGCCAACTGCAATTGGACGCATTCCACCACACTTCTTTTTCAATGCAAAAAGATTCGCGCCACAAAGAAATGGAGCAACTGTTGTTGGAGCGTCCACGAACAAGCAAATTTATCAAGTTATCAAAAGCACCTAAGGTATTCTGGTGAAGAACATTGAATCGCATTGAGTATATGAGAAACATATAATTTTGAACACCCCGCAGCAGTTTCACGAGGAAAATTTCTAATGCAATCTAAAACAATTTGTTAAGAAATAATAGAAGGAGGAACAATATCTTCTACATTAATTGCTTCAATATTCTCTGTGGGATGTTTGGATTTTAAAACTTCCAATGTGTCGTATTGAAAGACAATTTCTCTGAGCCTAAAGCTGAAACTGCTTTCTTGAAGTGGCCAAAGACTCTAATTGACCTGCTTCCGTGTTTTTCCATCTCTGCATTTGTTTTTGAATGTTTTTTTCTTCATATTTTTTGTGTTTGTATCCTGATCTTGGTGGAGCCCTCATAACACAAATACTCATAATAAAAAACAATCCAATTATTGAGTTACTTTGGATTTTTTGTAACAGAATGTACTGAATCTGAAAACACTTGTGCCCACAAATTGCGACATGCAATGGGAATATGTTTACGAGTAGCAATATTTGAATCACGAATTTCTTCAAGTGTTGGTAGCCTATTGATTGGAACTCCAGAATTTCTTGGAAGTCAGCCTGTGCCGCACAAACAATTCTTTGTATTTTATGTTTCTTAACTAAGCCCTTTAAACAAATTGGTACTTCAATCAAGAATATACTACAAAAATTTCTTTCACCAACAGTGTCGCTGGACGCTTTTGGAGATGTTATATGAAGATCGCATAACTGTTGTGATAATGTAGTTGCTGCAACTGCATGATGATAAATATAATTTTCATCTGAATCAATTCAGGTGTTGACTTTTCTTTTCTTTGATTTTCTTTGTTTCATGTTAAATGTAAAAATAATAAAATTTTAACGTTGAAATAAAAATCCAACTGTTCTATTTCCCACAAGTTTTTTTTGGCAGGTTACTGCCACGATCAGAATTCTTCAAGTCTTTTTTATATAATTTTGTCGATTATATAAGTTGGATATTCACTATATCTAAAAATTTATCTTTAATCCTTATGATTGATTTATGAAGTTCTCTGTAATTATGATCAATCATAAAGATTAAGGATACAATAAGGCGTAGTGAATATCCAAAGATGTATCAGATTTTAACAAAAACATTCAAATATATTTCGACTTACAAAGTCAGTTTTACAAATAATTCCCTCTAAATTTACTTGATTTTATAGCAACATTTTATTTCTCTAAATCTTAATTATTACAACCTCTTTTACTTGTAAATAAACCTTTTCTTGAAATTCACCAATGGTGTTTTTGTGCAGGGTAATATTAATGATTTCAAGGTGTTCGCTCTTTTATTCTTTCAACACTGATATTGCGTATTCAACAGCATCAGTTAAAAGAACTTTGATATACAAGCTTTTAACATACAATGAATATAATCGATATTGATCGGCTGCTTTAGTTCTTAATTTTTTTTAAAACTGATTCTACACTGTAATATACTCGGATTTCTGACAAACTAGATAATACTGCATTGAGAAGTTTTGATAAAAATATTAATACTTGTATATTACTTACACTTTAACCTATAAGTATATGCATATTACATGCCAAGATCTTCAAAGCATACATATCTATGCCAGATTTGTGGCAAAAATTACATGTTTAAAAATTTTTGCAATTTTCAATTTGCTGGGAAATAACTGGGTCAGAAACCCAAATAAAGCACTTAAGGATAATCTATCTACTCCAGTTTGGAATTTATTAGATTAAAACAAAGTAAAAATTTACTTTCTAATGACAATATATGCTACGGCTTAATGTATCATTAATATTTATGATTACGAAGAACTTCATAAATCAATATAAAGATGAAAGATTTATTAAGGCGTAATGAATATCCAACATAGTCGATAGAATTAGAAAAGACAAAGTAAAAGACTTACAACAAACTAAAAATTTAGCTATTTTGGAGGCCACTGATTATCCTATGTTGGAAGAGTAAAGATATATTTGTGGATCGAGTCAATCTTGCTAGATCTATTCAAAATAGCCTGGTCAAAAACAACATTCAAATTATTTTTGAATCTGCATGAAAACTATCACATTTTCCTCATAATGAATTGCAAAACAAATATTAAATTGTTGAGAGAAGCTTGTCTATGCTTTACAAAGTGATTAGACCTAAAATGTTTGAAAATATTCTATTCTTAATTCTAGTCATTGCAATAAAATCTATGCTTTCTTCTTAGTCTTGTATAATGCTGTATTTACTAGGCTAAAAAAAATAATAGTCTAATGAGATTATTATAAGCCTCTTGGAATTGTGTTAGAAACGACAGAGCAATTTGAAGGAAAAGGAACTACGAAATATATTGATCAGTTTTATCTGAAACTTAGTTATGGAGGGAATTCGAACAAATTTTAATCTTTATCACATCAAAAAGTAGTAAATATTTACAATAACTGCAGGCACAGCAATTCTCTTTTTGCAACTAATGTTCACTACCACATGGGAGTGAATCCAGCAATATGAGTGTTAATATCCTAAGATATTCAAATTTCTAAAAGGTTTGGAGAAATTGTTTGAAATCTGGACACAGTTAAGTTAAAACTACATTATGCAGATTACGTTCAACACAGAAACGAATAGGAATATTAATTAAAGCAGGCAATAAGTCCTGGGTGTTCAAAATATAGAGTATTTAATTTGCGTTAAAATCACTTTATTAGTTATATTTTTTGTATTTTTTTCATAATTTGTAATTCAGAATTTCTCTAAAATTACATATGATACCCATCATTGCATTCATTAAATTTTTACATGTTTTAATAAAATTCGTTAATGCTTTACATAAATTTCATAATTTAATTTGATTGTAATATTACGAAATTTTACAAATATAACCAACTGTTTATGTACACATAGTTTACACTAAACTAATGTAAAAAATCATCACATAAATTAAAATCAATAAGGCCCCACGGCAATGCGTGCCACTCGTGTACTGGGTTGAAACGCTCGACCTTCGCTTTCCAAAGCTGCTATTGTTGCTTTACTTTGTTCAACGCTTTGAAACCTTTTTCTTTCTACTTGTTCCTAAAATACAAATGTAGAGTATAATTTATTTAATTAATACTGCACATTAAGAATAGCCGTAAATATGCTTCTTGATTCACATGAATAAGAAAGCCCAACTTTAATCCTAATCCTTTAATAATTTGGCATTCTCGTATACTTATGCCGAGATTAAAATAGCGCGAACATGTATAGCCTCAACCCAAGCCTACGAAACTTTAGACCCGACCTATTTAAATTAATACCAATTAGCCCAATTTTATGATGCTTGCCAAAACATTTGTTAAATTGTTGGTTTGAAATATCAAAGTTGGACATGCTAGAAAATTAAAAACTTAAATTGAGTTTTAAAATAGTTTTTCGTACTAATGTAAAATTTCAAAATTTAATTGTAAATTTGAGTAGATTTGCGTGCACTGTCGCGTAGTAGTCAGTTATTTTTTAAGTTTTGACCCAAGCTCCGACAAGACATAGGCGCAAATTCGGCATGCGCTGCGCTGCCCTGATCTGTCCAGCTCATTTTCATCTCTACAATTATTTAAGATAACACTCAATCTGAGGCCATATTTTAAAAGCGGATCTGAATTTAATTTTTATACGTATTAGTCAATGAAGCGTTTAAATAGAGCACTTAAAACAAAAATTTGCATTACGTCGTCAGCTCAAATATATATGCGATTAAAGATTAATTGCTATATACACACACACATTCATTCCAGAACCGGAGTCAGTTAAACCTGCACTACAATTACCAATGAATCGGACCCCATTTTTACAATATTTAGGTCATGCTAGACGAACAAAGCTAGAAGATGGGTAGGCCTAAAGAATAATTCATAATCGGAAATTTCCTCTAAAACTAAATTATTGTTTTTACAATAAAATTGATAGAAACCATAATAATAGACTGATTACAGGTGATGAATTTGGGAAACGTTAGTTGATTTTTAATTTGCAGCATTTAATGTTTCTCTACAAAAATTTGCTTAATTAATTTTCAACATTTTTTTTTCAACTTCCTATTTCAACAATGACTAATAACAATTACTCTGAAAATTACACTAAATGCTCTGTATGTACTAAAGATATCAAACATAGCGAAGATATATTTACTTGTGTTTGCTGTGGTAATTCAATGCATTGGACTACTAAGATTTATTTTGGACATTGGACTAAAAGATTTATGTGAAGATATCTTAAATAAAACGTCGAAGCTTGACAATCTTGTTATGCAATTTAAAGATGTTTCCAAAACCACTGAACGTCTTGTTAACAAAGTGGCTGATCATTCATGCAATATTCGCATTTATTGCATACCGGAACCTACAGATCAAAGTCGCTTTAAGCGCCTGGATACAGAATTTGAATCGAAAACGATTTTGCAACATCTTGATGAGCCCAATATTTCAATTACCGATCTACATCGCATTGGAAAGTTTTGACAAGTCACGTTCAAGACCACGTACTCTCTTAGTTACTTTATTTAGTGCATGGGATGCTTGAAAGATTTTAACAAAAGCCCATCGTCTAAAATCTCTACCCAAAAAATTTTAAATTTCTAGGAATCTAACTACTGATGAAACAGTTACACAACATGCTGTTTTAAAAAAACGCCGTTGAGTTATTAGATAATGGTATTGCAAGATCAGAACTTCAAATTAGGAACAATGTTTTATATCATAACATCCCTCCTATTTTTACATGAACTTGCAAATGAATTTTCACTACACATAAAGATTCATTTTGAATGGATTTTATCAAACAAAAAATATCCTAGTTTATGGAAAACGGCATTCTTGACTCCAATTCCTAAGAATAATAATTATAATGACATTACATGTTATCGTCCTATTTGAATACTACCCAGAATTTCCATTGTTGTAGAGAAAATAATTTTCGATAAGGTATTTCCAATTGAAAAAACTAAACTAAGAGATTGCCAACATGGCTCAACAGTAACGGAACTTCTTATTTATATCGATACACTTTATTGCCTTGCTGATAATAATACATTGACTATTTGTATATACCTTGATTTTCGGAAAGCGTTTGACAAAATCTCCCACTCACTTCTCTACAAATTACAATGTTTTGGTTTTGATGAAGATTGTATTGAATTTTTTACGTCTTATCTTCACAATAGAAAACAGCGGGTTAATCGTAATGGTTATTTATCCTCTTTATTACCAATCAACAATGGTGGACCTCAAGGTTCAGTATTTGGGGCTCTTTTTTTCTCATATATATAAATAATCTCCCTGACTGTGCTGCATCATCTACGCCTTTTTTATTTACTGATGACTACAAACTTCTTAATGCTAAACCTAATGTTTCAGTCAAACTTTAAGCAGATCTCGATAATTTTGCAAATCGGGCATCTATGAATTTAATGGAATACAATCTTTCAAAATGTGAAGCAATATGTTTTAATTGGATCTAATGACGATCTAATAAACCTTACTCTTTATGAGGAAGAAATACCATAGACCAGTTATGTAAGAAATTTGGGTTTAATCCTTTCCAATGAATTAACATGGACTGTTCATATTAAATCACGATTAGCAAAAACACACTCGGTTTTCTTCATGTTCAAGAGAAACATTCCTTTCTCTTATGTTCTGAGAATTAAAATCTTATTATTAAAAAGTTTATGCATTTGAATATTAACATTTGCCTCGCAAATTTTTTCTCCAAACATTGCTTGCCTTAGAGACCTTATTAAGTTCCAAAATCGTATACTTAAGTGGGTCTATCCTGATGCAAATCTCACTTTCAATAATCGTCTTTATCTAAGCTCCATGCTTCCATTACCACTTTTTTGGAATATTTAGACTTAATGTTCTTTTGCAAGCTAGCAAATGGAAAATATGATATAAATTTAACAAACCTTGTAGATATTTCACCTAGCTCAGTGTCAAGAAGACCGCATAGATTGTTTTTACATCCAAAAAGATTTAAAAAGCTGTTGAGTGACCACTCATATTTTAACAGGATAAGCAAATTAGTCAATCATTTGCATTATAAGATTGAAATAAACTGCTTTTGACATCCAGCTGTCCTTAAGCGTGAATTACTTAATTATATGCATATACAATATTTGACATTTACACGAGAAAATTCTTGCTCTTTTTCTATTCATTGTCGATGCTCTACTTGCAGAAGTTAATAATTTCCACATTTATACTTTATGACTTTGTAAATTTATGTATGACAATTGTCATGCATTTTCTAGAGGTGTGGTCACTATTCCATTATCCTTACAATAAAGTCTTTTATTATTATTATTACTTTTTATTATAAATTATTAATATGAACTATATCAATAGGTGTCTTAGTTATTAATGATAATGACAATTCATTGATGTTTAATTACCTATTAGTATTACCTGCATCTGAATATCAACAAGGGGGTCGGGTAGAATCGGGTCACACTTCCTGACGCGCTGCCAGCTCTGATATATTTTATAATGAACAAATATATTTCGGTAAGAACAAATATAAATCTTAAAGTAATATATTGGTAAAGAAATGCAAAAAATTAATTAAGCTAATCTCAGTAAATCGCATAAAATCATGGTCATGCAAGCTATAACTTAAAAACCTATTTAACAGGAGAAATCAACGCTGCAAAAAAATTAACCCATTGTATTTTAATAAAAAGTTCCATTGAAATCTTTACCATAATTTATATCACAAATAACGAACTAAAGAAAGATTAGAAATAAAAACATTTGAAGATTTGTTACTAAATGGAAAAACGTAAAAAAATTCCTAGAATAATTTCCAACGAATTTCTTGGAATCATCGAAAATTAAGACATAATAGGAAAAGGCATGCTACGTTGAATTACAGAATAAAATAACTCATTGCAAGAATTGTAAGCAACGTGCTTTTGTCATAATACACTTCATTTCTGCAATTATAAGTAGTCAAAACACTTGGAATTGGACGACAAAAAGCAATACTTAGAGTTCATCCCAATTAAAACAAAACAATGCCACGAATTGAATTTTACAAGTTAGAGTTCTACCACAAATTTTTTATGTTATATTATATTTCAGTAAGTAAATGTATTGAATAACGACGTCGGTGGGTCTAGTTAATTATTTGTACTTACAATGCAATTGGTTGTTAGTGCAAACCTTCAAAACAATTATAATCTTGCCTTCTAAAATTTCGCAAACTTAATTTACTTTCTTTATGCAATGTGAACCCTGTGAACCTCTTATAATTCTTAATCCTAACAAGATTTTACTGCGAAAAAACTTGTGGGCTAAAATATCGAATATCTATGCTCCATTAACCCTCTTCTGCATACTGTTGCCACATGGCAACAAAGCTATATAATGGTATATGTTGAATATATATTTCAAATTTTATGAATAGCATGTATTTCTAGACTATGCACATATTTACAAGTCTTGAAAGTCAATCAAAAACAAAATTATTATTATATGTTGTTTTTCAGCGGTAGATTTTTTTTCATTTCCCACATGTTGTTGCACTTTGATAATAGGACAGATATATTCAACCCAAAACATCTTCTCGGCGCTGAAAGTTCTGCGAAAAAATGCAGGCATAAACTTTATCCCCTCTCAATATCATTAACAGACTTAGAATTCTACATAAATTCAAATACCGTTTAATCAATCAAAAATTTTCAGTTTGTTGCCATTTGGCAACAATATACGAAACGTAGAATAAAATTTTTTTTAGACAAACCATGGAAAACTTTGAAGTGATGGTTGAATGGGAGGATGGATCGATCAATAGTGTTGTACTAACAGATTTGATACTCTACGTGGAAATAAAAGTTGTAAGCCGCCATGACAAACAATGGAAAGGGCACATTTCAAAAGTTGGTGATATCTAAAATTATTCAATTTTCTGA
>CABFPE010000102.1:610888-621231 GCA_900660155.1 Hofstenia miamia
TATATATATATATATTAATTTGCATTAATTTGGCTATAAATTTATTAAAGTATTGGTCTTTCTATAGATTCAAGCATTTAATAGTAAAAATCGGACATTTGTAGTAAGTTTATAATTGACGTTACGTAAATATATAGTAGGGAACAAGAATATGGTATTTGTATGTTTCTTCTTGAAACGACCTTCTATCAGTGCTTCAGCTGAAAATACTACAAGTAATTAGAAAGTTTGTACAATCTTAAGCAGTATATCTTGGTTTGAGCTTGAAAACTCTTTGGACATTTTCAACGTGAGCTTTAGAACTTTTTCAAGTTCTTTCAAGTTCAAATAAGAATTTTATAAAGTGTCGATGTAATTACAAAAAAATCAGTTTGGTTTTTAGGGCATGCATTAGAACTGTTCCCTTCTAATTAAGAATTCTTATAAAAACTTAAAAGAATTTGAAATTAATTTGAGGGAATTTGAAAATCTTAAACTGATAGGAGTTCCATGGGTATTTACTAAGATGCATCAAATATACGCACATATATTAATCAGAAAGAAAAAAACAGAAAAGTCTGTTAAAACAAGCCTACTAAATATACTAGATTTATAAATATACTGAAATTTTTACTCTTTTATTTTCATCATAATATTGAATACAGTCATACCTAAGGAGACTAAGAAGTTTAAATTCAGCTTCCATTTGAAATCTATGATTAACTAACTGCATTACTCTGATTTTAATTAATAGAGTTTTTTTACAAGGATATTTTTCAACTTTCAAAATGAAGTAGTTTATGAAAATGCTATCATTTGCAAAAGTTCATCTAACTTAATGTTCAACGTGTTGCGTGTGAACAGTTAGCGGATTTATGGCTAACGAATTTCGTCAATTTAGTTTTTATACCAGTTGCAAAGAAATTTTTACAGATCTACTTATAAGTAGACTCTATGTCTTAATACAAATTTCGCGCAGTTAGGCTCCGCGCGCAACGAGATTTTTAATTTACGTAAATACGAAACTATTTAGTTTACAAAGCAGAACACAGCTTTCTTTACGTCAACGCGCACTAGCAATTTAATGATCACAGAAATTAAAAATTCCTGAGTGATCTATTTTCGTGTTGATTAAACTGTTGACGCATAAAATAGAACATAGTGTTTTCAATAGACGTGCGCTCACTGCAATTAATTAATTGACCAATTCGTAAAAATGAGAGACATTGATTCATTCAGAAGCGAGCCGCGAATTATAATTTATAGTTAAAAGATTATTCTTACAAGCTGTTTAAGGAAAAATTATTGCAATAACTTAATGAAGAGTTTTTTTGAAAATTGGACTGAATTAATTGAATTATTATTTCGCTCAGTACATGTATTAAGTAAAAGAGCTTTATATGTCCGATATCAATGCTCATATTTAGAATTTAGAATTTGACATTGCTTAGCCTAAATATTCATGTATAATCTATTTTCTTAAGATACAAAAACAGATATTTTTTCATGTTACTATCAGTGGCGTCACGGTAAATTTGGGGGCCTGGTGCAAAATGTCAACTCGAGGCCCCCATCACACAACTCCCAAATTTATGCATTAAATTTTCAGTAACCGTTTTGGTGTATACTACATACTTACAAAATATTTTGTCCAAAATAGTTTAAAATTGTTTTTTAATTTTAATTTCAAATGTTGGGCCTGCATTTTTGTTATATTTATATAATTACTTTGTTATTTTGCTGTGTTGGGACACAAAAGGCTCCAAATTCCGAACTTGGGTCCCAGCTTGTTTAAAACTGCTTATAATAAGTATTATTTCTATTTTTGCAGAATTAAAAATTTTATTGCTCATGCGGTCGCTACCACTCAGTGACGCCACTTATTACTATGGCACTGCTCTAACCAATGAAACCGAAAAATTTCTTTACGAAACTTTGTATTTTTTGCATAATGTTATTTTTAGTCTAACTAATTGCAGTAATTCAGCAATCCGAGCAAAACACTGCTCATTTATTCGAAATAATTAAAAAAATTCATAGGGTATTTACAAAATTTAGAAGTCTTTTTGGTTATTCAATTATTACCGTAAGACATGCTGTAGATTAATGAAATTCATTCTAAATGTACAATTCCGCGGATTAATAATCACTAGTGCACGCTTGACAAAATTTTGATAAACTCTTTAATTTGCAAATTATTTAGTTTGTAAATTAAAATTAACAGTGCGCGCTTAGCCTTAAATGCATATAAAATTAAGCTAATTTGATAATTGGTCAAAGTCTCATAACCGATATGCACCTAGCTAAAAATTCCCATATGCGCCATTGAATGTGAGGCAATTGCTGTGCTCGAATTTGAATTTGAATAGTGTCAATTATTGGGTATAAATCTAATTTCAACATCAAATTTCACTTGAGTACTGGCAAATATGTATTCCATAAATGCTAAGAATGTGAATAAATTAACTTCCCAAAATTTAAGTAATTGATGGCAATGCATGCAATTACTGAAATAATAAGAAAGTTGGGGTAATTAAGCTTGCTCTGTCAGTGAATACATGCTGGATGGCTTACCTTTGTAAAAGTCACCTTCCACTTTAGAGAACACATATTATTCCAATGTTTTTCATTTCCTATCCATGTTTCCATTAACATGAATCAATAATAGTTTTATGTTAAATTTGGAACATAGTTAGCAAAGAAATTCAGTTTTTAGTGTAGGAAGCTTCCAGGAGGACGCTTAGCAAATTGCTTTTTCTTTGAATATAAGTCTGTTAAAGATTAATTATAAAAACATGCATTTTTGTATTCTGCACATCGTTTTTTAGTTTTGTATGTACCATGATAAACGGCTTTTTCCTACATGTGTGATAAAATTGATTTTTAACCAGCTCTTCGTCCTTTTAATTCCCATTTCTGCTGAATCATCAAAATTTTGAATATGGACATCAAATGGCTCATAGAACAAATTAGTTTGAGTGTTGACGCAAAGTTTACTAACACTCAAAACTCGTGTTATTTTTTGCTGCTATTTTAAAAGTTCTGTCTTGTTATGATTTAGCAACCGACCAGAGCTTTTTGAAACGTCCTTAATTAAAAATTTTTCTTGAGTTATACTTTTCAGGAATAATTTGATCACAATTTTACTCAAATTTTCTGGAATTTCGTTAGCCATTGTATTTTCTGAAGAAAGTATTACAGAATTGTATGTTATAAAGATAGAAATACGCCGAAACAGTTCAATACTTAATAACAAAGACTAAAAACATTAAGCAAAATTACAAAATATTGCTTTCACACTGTGTATGTTTTCTCATATTTTGCTTAATTATAGACAATGAAATATAAGTGATGCAGTTATCAATAGTACTAATACTTACTTACGCTTCAAATTTAGAATCGGAGAGGCAATCTATTCTTGTACATGAAAATAAATATGATATTATCGTGTAAATGGTACAGCTCAAGATCTAAATATTTTGTTAATAAATATTAGAAACCAAGGTTCTTACCAATATAGCACATGGCTCAAAAACGTAGAACATTTTGGTTTCGGATTCTGTGCGTAGGTATGGGTTGATAAATTTTGATTTAATCTGACACAGCTTAAGACTCAGATTTGTGAACAATGATCCAAGCAGTCCTCCAATGATGCCAATTATAGAAGTAGGAATAAAAAGCCAGAAATGTATTAAGACTGTTTCTTTATCCATCTGAAATTATTGGGAACAATTTAAAAACATTGAAATCTATATTGTTTATTCAATGGTATACCGATTGCATAGCCCAAATTTAATAAAAAACAACATCACACATCTACAGTTTTGAAAAACAAATTATGATATAATTTTGATATATTGATAATCATATCATTTAGAATTAACTACGCTCCGTCTAGTGACTTTACTTATATCTTTAAACATGCAATATCTTACTTTGCATTGAATATCGCGAAAAATGACACCTCATCCTTTCACTGTTTAGGCAGTGAAATTTTAAAATTTTATTATATATATAAATATATTTATATATATTATATATATATATATATATATATATATATATATATATAAATTAAGTAAATAATACTATTCTAATTTGTGGTATATAGAAAAACGTGACTTGTTCTTGGAAGCCAATTACAATAAGACAAGCAGATTTTTGATTAATTGGCAAAATTTAATAATAAAAATCATTTTACTTCAACTAGAAGTTAAAACTTAGTGACTTTCCTGCTTCTTGGTCTTTAGATTATGTCTAATGGTGCCAATGATGTTATCATGTTCTTAATGAGCAGGCAGTTATCTGCAAAGCTATTGTTTTTAACACTGACTTTACACTTCAGGTTTATATATTTTGCAATAGTGTTCCTCTTCCTAAGTGGCTCTGTTCTATCAAAATTTACAAGATTAATCAATGTTCTCAGGTCAATGGATTGTGCCAGTATTTGATTAATTATGAAAATAGGCACACTTTTCTTGATGATCTATGCAAAGAGAATATCATGGTGAGCTTAAATATTCTATGATTATCAGATTTTTCCTAATTTTGCAGTTTGTTTCAAATGCCACTTTCCAATTTCTATGAGACTACTTGCTATTGCTATCTGAATGCTTTCTTTTGTTCAAAAAAATCCTGCACTATTAATATATGAAAGTCTCAATTTTCTGAAGGAGATTCTGATGTTGCAATCGCATATGATGAAATATTCTTGGAAAAACAACTGCAGGTACAATGGAAGTTCCTTAGTTGGAGTAGATGCTGAAGGAAATTATTATGAGAGTATCATTTGCTTTTTGCTCATTGCACTTAAAAATGGAGATACTCTTGTTGATAGATTTTTGTGTCATGTTCATACCACTGCTGAAACTATTTTAGAAAACTGAAGAGAGCACCTCGCCCTCGCCACTAGTAATGCATCAACCGTTTAGCTTGACATGATTTAATAATATGCAAACTGAATAAAATCTAAAGATAAGATTTTTGAAGAATTTACTTCAACAGCTTCTTTAAATGATTTCACTCTATTTATAGTTCCAGATCCAAAAGTACCTGCCAAATTTGAATTTCAAATAGTCTGCCAAAATGACTGAAAAATAATGGAAGCAATATTGCCCCCTTTGTTTTGCCAAAAATGAAGAAAGTACCTCAATGCTATGGAGATATATTTAGAACCCTGCAACATATCCCAGGCAGCGTGGTTAAGACAATATAGTTGTTTTTTTATGTTAATATTTGCATTTGTTTATATATTTATCTTTCAATAAACCACTGATTCAACCTTTTATTTAAAATATGTAAATTTCCATAAAATATGATAGGGGATTGAACTTTGTAAACAGAATCTTAACATTACTCTTAAAAATTAACTTAAATATAGTTTGAGCTAAAAATCAGGACTTTACTGTGTATTGACGCTGTGCTTTCTCCACGTCTCGAACTGGAAAAGTAAGTTCACAATTTATGTGCAATAGGGATATTTGAAGTGAGGTTTAAAACAGCTGTTTACAAAGCACAAAAGGTATATTATTAATAAATTAAGTAATAAACTCACATTGCTGCAAAAAATAAGCTTGTTTGCGCAATAATTCATTCAATAACACTAACTCCGGCGAATTACCCGACCACTGAATTACCCCACATTACTCTATTTCATCATAATTGAAGGAAGTCAAACACATTCTGCATAATAATTCATACTGTTTATCAAATCATTTTAAATACAGAATTTTCATAAGGATATGTTATCCTCTACAGAAGTTAGTATGGAAAGAAACTTATTTACAAAGTGGGTATAAATGTATGGTTTAATCTGATTTTAAAGAGCTTCTTTGTTGATCGCTAAAGTACCAGATGATGTAGCTGTATATTGCATCTTTACATCCTTTATACATTTCAATGGCTTTTGCTTTAGCATGCTTAAATTGTTCATTAAAAAAAATTAGTATATCTTCCCACCATCGTCTTACAATTATTACAAATTTTCCAAATGATTCCCCACAATATTCACCCAACACTGCAGAAACAGAAATGAAAACAGCTGATAATATATGCACTGGAATTGAGACCGGGGTTGTCAGCATTGCTGCTATAAATCCAAAGGTGTGCCTTGAAATTAATAATAACAACTTTTCCTTAAATCATTTCTCAATTCCCATTTTTAAGATCTTTTATTAAAAAAATAGGTCTTTTTGTCTTTTCCGGTAGGAGGTGATCGAGCTAGGAGGAAGTCGGGCCTGTTCCATTTTTCTTTGTAATTTCCATAGGCATATTTTGAAGAGTTCATTTTTCTTAGAAATTACACCAGCTCTTGAATGCAACTAAAATAATATTGGTTTAATAATAAATATATTGGATTCCTTCGTTTTCATGTTGAAAATGGCAAAGCTAGTAGTACAAGATAATACACATTTCTCAATTGCTTTGAAAAGTCACTCGTTAAATGCTATTGGCAACATAAGAATTTCTAAGAAATTTTTAATATAGAACTGATGTTTCCACATTTAATAATGAATTAAACAGACTCGCAGTAATTTTGACATTTTATATAGAATGTTTCTATATTATTAAACAGAATCGCAGTATTTCTCACTTAAAGATATTTATAAATATAATTATGGTTATTTCTGCATCAAATTTAATCATTGTCGTTGATTGTGTTTTCAAAATGACTTAAATTATCAGTTTGTAAAATATGTTATAATCATCAAAATTTGTTTATCATGCTTTCTCATTATGCACTAAGACATGATTGGGTAAATATCTTTTCTATTCTCTTAATTCAGGGAATAGTTCTTCGTAATTTTTTACGTTCATCAAAATCAAGGTTCATTGATTGGAACTCCTCAATAGGGAGTGCAAAATTTTCACTTTTATGCCATTCAATGGACAGGGCCATTTTGATGACAATGCCACTATTTAGTTATAGTACTGGTAATTAAATGAATCAAATTCTATTAGTAACTAGTGAAATGCTATTGGCAACAACTATTTCTAAGAATTACCTAAAGAAATTCTTTATATAGAATGTTTCTATATTTAATAATGATTTAAACAAACTCGCAGTATTTCTCATTTAAGGATAATTATAATTGTTATGGTTGCTATAGCATTCAATCTAATAAATGTTGTTCACAGGATTTTAAAACAACTGGTCAATAAACTTGTCATTTGTATTGATGATAAGAATATTGTAAAATATGTTATAATTATCAAAATTTGATTGGGTAAATCCATTCCTAACAGTTTAAAATCTAATCAACATAATTTATTGGAATCCTATTGGAATTGGTCGATAATTGAGCATATCAAAATTACAAAGCACGCTTTCAATTACATTATTCTTGCTGTTTGCATACTCTACATATTCAAATTACATGTTGTAGTGTTTTACTAAGATGTGAGGTGCGTTTTTATGCGTTTTCCTAATGTTTAGATCTTTGGTTATGCTTTGAAGGCATTGCGTAGTGGCTGGAAAATGAAGTATGATGCCCATGGAACAAAAGCCTAATCCCATGTTTAGCATATTTTGTTAACCACAGTTTGCCTCATTTTTATGATCCTTGCAAAAAATAATTTCATTGAGCAAAAACAATAGAAGGTACATGTACTTCTAATTATGATGGTAATGACAACGAATTTGCTATTTGTAGAATTTTTGTTTCTATTACATAAATTTCGCATTTGAAACATCAGATGTAAATATTTTTTCAAGGAGTAACCTTTGTTCTATTGTTAAATAACGCACTAAAAACTGAAATTACAACACCTAATGGTTACATGTTTTGTGGCAATAACTGCGTCAGGTAATATGATATGTGACAGATTTGGATTGCCGCACTTTCCAAATAAATAGAAATAAATTTATCAGTTTTACCTTTATTTTTTCATTTAAATTCATAAATTTTGGACTAAACAACATAGAATTGCTTATACGTGAAGCTTTAATTGAATTCAGAATATATATTTTAGCTGTAGATGAATTTTTCGTATTTGCAATTTTGACTTTAGCAAAGCCTTGCGATCTTACATTATATGTAGAGTAGAGATAGGATTGGGTAAGAGTTCTGTTATGTAGTGTGAGGTGATCGAGCCAGAAGAAAATCGTGCCTTTTCCATTTTCTTTGTAAATTCCATAGGAATATTTTTTCAGAGCTAATTTTTCTTAGAAATTACAACAGACCATGAATGCTTAAACTAAAATAATATTGTTTTAATAATAAATATTTTTTCTAATTCCTTCATCTTCATGTTGAAAATGGCAAAGCTATCAGTACAAGATAATACACATTTCTCAAGTGTGTTGTAAAAAGCTAAGATTATTTTCAGAAGGATATCTTTTGGTAAAAGCTTGATCTGGATCCGTTTTTGGAAATCAAATTTGTTTCCCGAACTTTGTGAAATCCAGAAAATAGTTTCCTAGCAAGATCAGTAAATTTCAGAAATTTTGTGGAAGTAACAAAAATCATAAATTGGGGAAAATAAATGGTTTTCAGAAATATATATTTACAGAAATTTTTGGATTTACCTATAAATAGAATGCTTGCATTTTAACGATTGTCATATTTGTAAGTTAAACAGTGAAATGAACGTAACCATATGTAGTACATAGATACGCATACATTTGAATAATGACAAAGATATATAATGAATTTAACTCAAACAAATCTGTGGGTATATAAATATGTTTCATGACTGTAAGTCCACATTATTTTGGAGATGATTCTTTATATACTCTAGTAACATGAACTAAATTTATAGTTTTTCAAAAACGTCATTATCTCTCCGCATTATAGAAACAAAATCATAATGATTTTCTAATAAATAAAATATTAGTATGGATTTTTAGGTGCTAGTTAGAATTGCACATTGCTTTATTTGCTTGTAAATGCATGCTTGTGCACTTAGTTTTAACAACTTTGCAGGTCTTTTAGCCATAATGTAGTATTTTTTTAATTGTCAAACCGAAAAAGCAATTTAAAATCTCATCCTGTCCTAACCCAACCATCCTTCAAATCGACCGGTTTTTCTAAAGAAACATAGCACTAATAAACTCAAAAATTATAATGAGGTAAAAATACTACAAGTAATATTATTTATAGAATAGCATTAATCCAATTTTGAACAAATAATTTTAGATTCATCTTATTCGGAGAATAAACCTTCGCTTTTTCAAAAAAAATGTCGAATGCTAATATTTGAGAATAACACAGTATTTTGAAACCACTACCAAAACAAAGAGCTTGACTTTCTTCAAAGTAAATAAAGATCCGCATCAGCATATTGCGAAAAAACTATTATTTTAAGAGGCGTAAAATTTTGGAAAAGTTTCAACTGCAGATGAAAATTTCAGCACTTTTAGCTAAATATTTTATATCTAAAAAATCCATATCAGAAAATTTCTTTAGTATAGTAATGGGAATTTCTGTATCTAAAACTTTCATAATTCTGCAAGATCGAAAAACACAATTTACCAAAAACCAATTTTACATGCAATTATTAAATTGTGATATTATATGCAGCATATGATTTTTTCACCACACTTCTGAATATTAAGGCACAAGCACACACCCAGTGCCTACAAAACATGCCATTAATATCATTTATATAAAAGTATTAATCCCTTTACTTTGTCACATCTAACATCACTCTTGTTGAAAATTTTTTATTCATTTACTATTTTTTTAAAGATACAAGTGTTTCTTAACGAAATTTAGTTTTTTTATAATATCGCATACTTTTCAAAAGGAATTTTATTGTTTAATAAATTTCTTCCTTTTTGTCTAAGTTAATTTTAAACATAAATGTTTTAACTATGTTGGATAGATGTTTGGAAGTAAATATTTTAGTTTCAACAATACCCTAAGATGTAAATAATAATAAAATGCGAATGGAAGAGTACTTGTTTCATTAATTAAATAGCAAATGTATAGAAAAAATTTGAACCTTTGCAAGAGTGTAAAAGCATTTTTGACATCATAAATAATATTTTATTTATGAGAAAATCATGACCATTTTGTGTCTATTATGCAGACAGATAACGACGTTTTTCTGAAAACAATAAATGTTGATTTAAAAAGTCCTAAAGGACACATTCATGTTACTATAGTGTATAGAGAATCATCATTAAAGTGGATTTACAGTCATGAAATATATTTATATACCCATAGATTTAGATTTTTTTGAATTTAATGAGCTACAGTGTGTTCCATCTCAAACATAATTTTTAAATCGCTTATGAGACATATTTATATAGACTATAATTATAAATGTTTTTTATCATTTTATTTGCAATGAATAGTCATTTTATTATTGAAAGGCATTTATTAACTATTTTGACTATGATTATTTAAATATATATATAT
>CABFPE010000102.1:634019-666473 GCA_900660155.1 Hofstenia miamia
TATATATATTAATATATATTAATATATATATATTAAAACAATATTGTTTCATAATAAAGACATTAAAATATAACATAAAATAGCTTGTTGCTGATGCGTATTCCAAAAATTTAATATTGAAAAATATTTGAATATTTTAGTTCAACTGCTATGTTACATGAACAATATTAATATTTCTTAACTTAAATATTTCGACACATTCGAATATTCTAGTAATGCTTTCTTAAATATTTTCCAATGAAATAAATGTAATAAATAATGGTTGTTGTAACACTATGCTACACGAACAACTTTTATCAACAATTTTTGTCGCCAACTAAAATCGTTCGTGTAGCATGGGCTTTAGTCTAATTTGTCGGTCGTTCAATGTTTACATCTTTGTGAACATACATGAGGGAAAGACTATTTAAGCGTTCATCTATCATTGTAGATGTCAAGGGGTTCTTCAAAAATTTCAGACTGTTGCAGGAATTGTAGCTGCTAATTTTGCCATTCGTATTACTCCAGGATATCGTTGTGGAATTACTTCAAGGAGATTCACAATATTAGTATATTAAGATAAATCAATTGATTGCTAAAATATCGTAAAAATTTACTTAAAAATAAAAAACGCTTATTACATTTAACACAAATTATATTTATAAATGAAATTTAGCACAGTTTTGTTTAGAAGTAATGTACACCCACCTTAAAATTTTGAAACTGATAAAATAATTCTTCTTTACTCTCAGTAAATAACGTGCTATAGCAATTGAAAAAGTTGAAAAAATGCTGATCTTTAGAATCTTTACAAAAAAGATTTAGCAAACTATACCACTTTTCTGTTGGCGAAAATCGTGCATCTATGTGATTAACAACTGCATCTAGGTAGGGAAACCAAATTGAAATTTTAAAAAACTGCTTAGGAGTGATTTCTCCCGTTAATTGATAATTTGAGCGGTTCATTTGCTTCACGGTAATCCTTGGTAAATCTAGTCGAACATTTGCAATTTGGGAAACTTTAAGAGTCTCCTCCAAAACACTGAAAGTTCCACCAGTCCAAGAACTAACATCGTGTCTCCAACTTACAAGTGTTTGTTTTATATTCTCAACTAGCTTCACAGCCTCTAAAAACATATTTCCTCTGCCTGCAAAAGTTCAGAAAGTGGTCTTGTCAACAACTCCTCCCATTTTTGGTGAAAACTTAAAAGCCGAACATTCTCTACCTAAGTGTGCTTAGGTAGACCTGAGCACAAAAACTCCTGGAATAATAACTATAGGCAAGATATCTTACATATTTTTTTTGCGGTCTATGCATTATAATTAGTAAAATAAATTTTTTAGAAAATAAAAAATACTTTAAGTATATAATTATCTTTTGAGTCTTTTTTGTTCAAATGGATAAGAAAAATTTGCTGGTGGCATCCAGTGACTTGTCAACAAGGAATGAAGTAGATCATCTGATACAGGCAATGACATTAATTTCAAAAATTTCATTTTTCTTTTGGAAAATAACACTACAATCATTTTCGACTAATGGATGGGAATGTTCAGAATTGCCTACACTCCTTTCAATTATTACATTATTTTCACTGCTAGAGGTTTCAGTTACAATTCGAAAATCTGTGTAGCATGATTCAGCGTCATTTGAAGTAGATGGCAAGAAGTCGGTTATACTTGTTTTACGCCATTTGCTGATTGACATTAGTGTTAATTACTACTATAACTAAAACACGATTTGCTTAGATTAAATTTTATATTAAAAAAAGACGTAAAAAGAAGTTCATCTTCTAGAATCGTACTTATAATTTGACCACAAATTGATTTCCAGATTAGAAATTATGAAATTAGCTGGTGGAATTACCCAATAGAAAAAGTTATTGGCACAGGTAGCTTTGTGAATGCGAGGTAAAAGAAAACGAACTTTAGAAGAGGATCGTGAGCCACCGATAGCGGGAGAGAATTTTAGGAAATCAAATACATCAAAATCGTAGAAGCCGAGTTTGCAGTTCATTGAGAAAGATCAGGTTAAAGAATTTGAGATACAGGGAGATAGGCAAAAGTCTGGCTTTTAAAAGGAGATGAAGGAAAGGTATATTTGAAGAGTAGATCCAGCAAAGAGCCCGGTGTAAACGACGATCAATTTTAGTTGAGAAGGAAGAGTTGAGATACCAACACTGAGATCCATAACAAAATGCGCTAAGACAAGGTAGAAGAAAATATGTTTTGTGAGAAATATGTATAGGCCAGGAAAGAGAAACGGAAATCAAAATACCAAGATCACGAACATAAGGTTTGAAAGGAACAATGACATCATTTAAAAAGAAATCACGAGAATGGTTTTTGGAGGAAGAGAATAAGAGTCCTTTATATTTTGGGGTGTTAAAAGGAAGTGCAGATTGGCAGCTGGTTCGAATAAATTCGAGGTCAGAAGAAAATATGCGGGTGTCATCAGCATATAGCATGCATGTAGAGTTGAAAGCAGTGATTGTTGGCGTAAAGTCATTGATGAAGATTAAGACCGTCTTCACAACAACACGGTGAGCACGCTAGAGATAATTAGCATTGATAATCCTTGAAAACGCTTGCATTCATAACAAAAATTACAAACCGTGTTACAACAATTCCAAACAACTTGAAGAGTTCTGATTGGCTAACACAAAGTAAACTAATACCATTCATATTTTATGGCATTAAACATGGATAATTACCAGGATATAGTACCTTATATTGTGAATAATATTATGGTTTATACACAAATTTGCAAGCATCGGCTATGTTCAACGATTAAACTCCCAAATGATTGGCATGCTACATTTCGCATTTTTCATTCAAATATTATTATTAACAGAGTTGGGTGTAGCACACTACAAATGTAAAGCGTCACTAATATAGTGCAATTTCTTTGTAATGAGTAACATACCACAATAAGATGATAAAATAGTGGAGAGAAATATACAAATCTGATTTAATATATTCAATATATACATACTTTGCTTCAATAAAGTTTTACGCTTGGAAAATAAGAATTAAATGTAATAAGTAAAGAAGCATGTAATATAAATTAGTATTAAGTATAACAATCAATATATTACAGTAGTTTTGCGTTATTGGCTAATTCATTTATTAATATTTCAATAGCTGCATCATTTCCACTGAAGGACATTTAAAATCAACACGTGTACGCGACTTCACAACAAAGAATGTAGCATGTTACCCAGTGAGCGCGTGATGAATGGAGAGATCGATGAACCAATTAGTTGTCACGGTGCTGTTATGAAGTCACCTAAGGGACGTTACAAATATCGCCTCGCATCACGCGCTCACCGTGTTCTTGTGAAGAGGGCCTAAGAACAAAAGAGGACCAAGAATTTAATCCTGAGGAACACCAGAGGTGACCGGAAGATCATCAGAAAGAATAGAATCAATTCGAACAGATTGAGATCTGTTAGTGAGATAACTGGAGATGAGAGGCACAAAGAATGAATCACAACCAAGAAGAGAGAGCTTCAACATTAAGTGCGAATGAGGAACTTTATCAAAGGCGTTTTTGAAATCAAGATAGATAATGAAAAGAGGGATACTTCTATCGAAATGAGAACAAGCTGTGTCAAGGAAACATAAAAGAGAAAGGACAGTAGATGTCTGAGACATGAAACTTATATGAGATTCGGAAATCAAAAGACGGAGGAGGGGATAGATAGCTTTGAAATTGAGCTGTTCAAAATCATGCATGAGAAAGAATGGAAATTAAATGATAGGAATAACAAAAATGTCTCGGAAGATTCTTGCCAGATTTAATGATTGGAATAACAACAGCTTTTTTCCAAATTTGAGGAAACGTAGAAGATAAGATGATTGATTGGAAGAGCTGAAACAAAGAAGATGCAATGTTTTTTTTTAGAACAGGCGATAATTGATCATTGCAATTTTAAGATCTTGGTGGGGAACACCTGCAATAAGAAGCTGCCGACGAATATTATCCTCAACTAAAAGATCAGATGAGGAAAGATCGAGAGAGATGAAAATCTTGTAAGAGAAGGATTTGAGAAGAGAAAAGAGACTAATGATACGATGGCAGTCCCATTCAGAGTGAAGGCGAAGTATTATTGTGCGATGACGATCAGGACAGATAGATGATATCAGGTACGCCCAGATGAAGAAGGACTTTTTAAATCATGTTGCAGACGAACATGATGTGGTGATTTACGAGGGGCTTCAAGAATCCCACGAATGCGAATAGAAGAACGGAAGTTGGGCACATCAATTTCTGACGCCTGGGTTTGCTTAGCAGGAGACATTGAAGAAGATGAAATACAGTACTGTGCATTAAAATTGCAACACTAGCATATTTTTAGTAAATTTGCTAATTTCGAGTTGTTTCGTGATCTTATTGTTATTTTTTTGATAAAATACTATTTTTTAGTTAGTTCTTAGTTCAAGTTTGATTAAATGAAAGCAAACATTATTCATACACAAGATTTTATTCCATTTCCTACAAAAACACTTCAATAAAGGATCGGTCCACCTTTTGCTTTTAAGCATGCATTGACCCTTCTTGGCATCGAGTTGATCAGGTTCGCACAAATTTGATCCAAATCATTTCCTCTTATCATGACATTGAGGACAGCATTGATCAATTCTTGGTTTGATTTGCAGTCACTCTTGTTCACTCTTTGTTTCACAATATGCCATAAATTCTCTATCAGCGATAAGTCCGGAGAATTTCCTGGCCAATCCAAAACTCGAATATTGTGAGAGCAAAGAAACTCTTTCGATTTCTTTGACGTATGGCAGGGTGCCAAATCCTGTTGGAAAATATATTGATTATTTGGAAACCAGTCGCTTGCTTGAGGATTAAGGCAGTGAGACAGCACATCCAAATATTGAACACTGNCACTGTTCATGGCACCTTCGACGACATGAATTCTTCCACAGCCTTTCGATGAAATGCATCCCCAGAACATTATCTTTAGAGGATGCTTAAAGTTCGGAGCAAAGTGCGAAGAAGATAATGGCTCACCCCTTCCTCTTCTCACAAATCGGGGATTGTTGGGCTGTATCTCAATTGAAGATTCGTCAGAAAAGATGACCTTCTCCCACATTTCAGTAGTCCAGTCTTGATGGGCCAAAGCCCAGGCATAGCGTTTCTTCCTCATTGAATCTGTCAACACTTGGCATTTTATTGGCCGGTAAGCAGGTCTTTCGTTCTCCTTCAGCCTTCTCCTTACGGTTGAAGAGTCAACCGTAACTCCATGCTTCACCCATTCGGCTTGGAGCTCTGAGGAATTAGCTCTAGGATTTTTTTTGGACAGACGAACCAATGTTCGGTCATCTCTCTCCGATGATTTTCTCGGTCTTGCGCAGTTTGAACGCTGGCTATGATACGAGCCAGTTTCCTGATACCGATTTACAATACGACTGACTGTTGTGTGGTCCATTTCAAGTCGAGCAGCAATTTCTCGGTACGACATATCAGTATTTTCACGTAAAGCGATCACTTGAGCTCTCTTTTCACACGACGTATCCATTTCTGTAGACCTCTCTCAAACAATGAGTTGTGTAAAATGCATCGAGTGAAACATTTTAAACATTTCAAACAATGTAACATTTCTTTCAACTTGATAATGAAATGGACAGATATCTATGCAACGATCAATATTATTCAAAATAGAATTTTTGATATTTAACATCACATTTCAAATCACATTGCAGTGAAATATCACAAGCAGACTAAGATCGCTATTGTTGATGCCGAAGCGTTCGAAATTCAAATACAGTAGCCCTACATAGCAATCAGAACTGCAGAATGACTAAGTTTGATGAATACTATCCAAATATGGAATTAATTGACATTTAAAGTGATTTTATCAATGAATCCGTCTCATAAATTTGACATTTTTCGCTATTTTGGGGTATTTGAAATTAATCGTATATGGATTTTCCGCTTCTTTAGTCAAATATATTCTTCGTTCTAAATATTAGAGGTACTCTCTCACATTCTAATGTGTTTCTTATATGAATAGAAATATCATCAGATATGTACAATCAACGAGAAACTGAAAACCTGACAAATTTGAAAAATTTTATTGGCGTTGCAATTTTAATACACAGTACTGTAGAACTAGTGAATTAACTTTGGATAAGATGTCATCCAGCCGCTGATTATAGACGTTCTGCAACAGCTTCAAGTAGAAGTTCTGATTTGTTGCTTGCAGGATTTCGAATTGGCAAATCAAGACGAACTTCATGGAAGCACAGTTACATGGCGATATGCCACCGAATGGTTGGGAATAATAAAATTTTGTCAAACTATTCCCGCAAAAAGAATTCGTGGTTTCATTCTATCACGACATCAAATTGGGAAGATATCAGACAATGATAATGTAGACCAGGGTATTGACCAAGTACTTGATACTCAAGTATAGTATGACTATTGGGATAACTGATACTTGAAAGATAATAGATAATTGAAAGTTTTCAGAAATACGTTCAAGTAATTAATGTTTTAATTGACATGTTGAGGACTTGTCATTGGGTTTAAGAAACTTTGTTCCTCCACATTGACCAAATTAAAAACAGGAATTCTGCAGCTTCTGGCTTTAGAGATAAACATAGGTAAAAAAAATTAGGCCCAAATTCACCTTGGCCTACTGAAATTAATGCCAAATAGAGAGATTTTATGACTCTTGCTAAAAACCAAAGTTAGGTATTTTAGAAACTTATAATAGAATCTATTCACTGAAAATAAATTACATAAAATTTAAATTATATGTTTCAGCAAATTGTTTACAAATATTTTCCATTCCATGTATTTGCGTTTATTTTTATACACTGTTTAGTAATAGGCAATCAATTTTAGAATTTCGACTCATTATTTCCAAAACTTTAACCCAAGCCTGGTCCAAACCATGTCCATGTATATTCTGACTGTACCTGCTACATCAGTAGCTGTCGAAAACTTATTTTAAGCCTACTTGAGTGATACTAAATGAGCAGACTACTGAAAAACCTTTGTTTGTTTGCTATAACCAAAATTATTATTGATGTTGATGATATTATTAAACTACTTGAAATACTTGGGTTTTTTGAATTACACGAACTTTGAATATTTCTTCAGGTACTTAACTATATTTGATACTTCGTAAATACCATACTTGTCAATACTCTGATGCAGACAATGATGAAAAATTGGATGATGACTCAGAAGAAGAAGATCTTATTGAGTTGTAATCATATGGTGATGATGATGTACAAGACCAAATCCAAAGTACAATAACAAAACCGCGCTGGCGTTCTAGATGTGAACCTCTTCCTATCACGGAATTCATTTTTAAGCGAAATTATGCCCAAGAAATAAAGGAACCATTTCAATATTTCCAGCAATATTTTTCAAATTCTTTTATTCAGGAATTATGTGATCAAACTAATTTGAATGCGCATCAAAAAGATTCTGGTACGACATTTTCAGTAACAAATGATAATATGAAAATTTTCCTGGGAACAACGTTTTAAATGTCAATGATTGGAATGAGTAACACCCGCAGATATTGGTCAAAACATTCTCGAGTTGCTCTTGTTGCTGACCATGAAAGTCTCAATTATTGGGAAGAAATTAAGGTCAATCTTCATTTCGTAGATAGTAGTTCTCAAGAACCATGTAGTTCAACAAAAAACACATTCAAAATACAATCCATTATAGACAATTGTAGTGTTGATGAAAATACTATCCCATATAAGGGAAAAAACCAACTTTATTAATGTACAACCCTAAGAAACCAAAAATGCGGTCTAAAACTATAAATGCTTTGCAGTGGAAAATGTGCATAATAAAACAAGTTGAGCTTTATATTGGCAAAAATTACACAATGATAATGATGATAAAAGTATGTCCAAGTCAAGTTGTCAAACGACTTAGTTTGCACATACCAGATAATAAAAACTATAAAATTGTGTTTGATAATTGGTTTTCTTCATTGAATTTGATTGAACACCTTGTTAAAAGAAAAATCTATGCAGTTAGCACTATTTAAATATGACGATTTCCCGGTATCGATTTTCCTGATGACAACACAATGAAGAGAAGTGGACGTGATGCAATGATAGAAAGACAATGCTTGATTGATGGAACACCAATCACAGCTGTGAAATGGTATGATAACAAAGGTGTGCATCTAGCTAGCAGCTACTTGGGAATTCCCAGTAAACATAGAACTGTCGTAACGACGTCGCTGAACTACATAATAACGGCACTAAAACGACATTCATTACAAAACAACGTCTTTTCACAATAAAACGACAAACTATCAATAAAAATACAGTTTTTAAAAAATTTATCTTCGAATTGTCATTATACTAAAATTATTGCTATTTTTAAATATTTTTTGTAGACGGAATTATACACGTATATATATATATATATATATATATATACAGTACGGGCCAAAAGTTTGGGAACACTTTCCAAATTTTGTATTTTACACTAAGAAACGCAATGTAGAAAAATAAAATACCGCAATGTAAAAACATTATGATAACACCGTGAGGAAGTTAAATAGTTAATTGTCAAAAATTCGCTAATATATTATATGTATGCCTTTATTGGCCAAACAGGCAGCAATACGATTTGACATTGACTCGACCAACTTTCTACAATAATCATCAGTAATCTTTGTGCACCATACCACTTTAATTTGCTCCTTCAGTTCGTCGAGTGATGTGCATTGGCGCTTCCACAGACACGTTTTTGATGTGATGCCAGCAATTTTCTATGACGTTGTGGTCTGGGGAGTTTTCTGGCCAGTTCTCAAGCAGCCGAAAGTCTTGTGAAGCAATCCATTGTTTCATAACTTTGGTGCTTTGGCAAGTAGCACCATCAGCATTTAGTACATAAACATGGGAACTTTTTCCTGAATTATTTTGAGGTAGGCCTTGGCTGTGACTGTCTCATTGTGAGGAACAAAATGCAAACCAGCACACCCATTTGCAGTTATAGAGCCCAAATCAGGTCAGAAGTTGCTCGGTGGACTGTTTGTTTCATCTAACGTCTGTTAAATATTGACATGAGAAATAAAGTGAAAAAGATCAAAGAAATTTTGTTTCGTATATTTTTTTTTTGCTGAAATAAAGTTTTTATAAAATATTTTTTGTTTATTACAATAATAAGTTTATAAAAATATATTCAGTAGATTGCGTCTATAACGAACATCCATCAAACAATATACTTTTTAAGTTAATTTCGTTATAAGATTTATCCCCACCAGTTTTTTGTTATTGGTTTTTGTTAATACGGCAGACTATTAACTGAATGCCTCAATGAGGGCAAATCAAAGTTCCATTGTATCCTTTGGAATACCCTATATATATATATATATATATATATATATATATATATATATATATATATATACGAGGTCTGATCAAAAAGTTCCAGGAGCGATGCTGTAATTTTCCACAATGGGGGAGTTGGGCTTTCTTGCACCAATCATATTGTTAGGTTGTTATTTACGAACAAGTTGGCCAATCAGCTTCAAGCTGTACCAAAATCTCACGAGATTATTGGAGATTTCCCACAGTGCATTTCCTGTTGTCTGCTATGGTTGAAATCGAGCTGTCTGCTGAACAAAGAGTTGAAATCAAGTTTTCTGTGAAACTCAAGACTGCTTCAGAAACTCATGAAATGTTACAGTTAGCTTACAAAGAGGCTGCTCTAAATCGTAGCAGAACATTTGAGTGGCATAAAAGATTTAAGGAGGGTAGAGAATCAACACAAGATAACCATCGCTCGGGAAGATCGAAATCTTCAAAAACTGAGGGAAACATTGAAGTGGTGAAAGAAAAAATCCTCTCAGACAGAAGATTGACTGTCAGAGAACTAGCTGATGATACTTGCTTGGCATTTGCCACTGTTCAGAGCATTCTGATTGAAGACCTGGGAATGAGAAGGGTCACTGCCAAGTTCATTCCGAAATTGCTCACAGAACAGCAGAAGGAAGCAAGCGTTCAAATCTGTACAGACTTGCTAGAAACATCTGAAAATGATCCAGATTTCATCAGAAACATAATCACTGGTGACGAGAGTTGGGTCTATTTGTTACAACCCCGAAACAAAGAGGAAAAGCTCACAATGGAAGTCGCCAACATGTCCACGACCCAAAATGTGAAAGCAATGCTGACTGGTTTCTTAGACTACGACGGAATCATCCACTATGAATTTGCACCACCTGGTCAAACAGTGAACCAGCACTACTATCTTGAAGTCTTGCGAAGATTGAGAGAGACGATCAGGAGAAACAGGCCTGAAAAGTGGACAGACAACTCCTTTGTACTCCACCACGACAATGCGGCGGCTCGCAGTGCTAATCGCATAAAGTATTTTCTAGCTAAAACCAAAACCACAGTCACCACCCACCCACCTTACTCACCCAACCTAGCACACTGTGACTATTTTCTCTTCCTCAAACTCAAATTCAAGTTGAAGGGAAGGCGATTTGATGATGTAGAGGCAATCAAGAGTGCCGTAGCCAGAGAGATACGAGAACTCTCACAGGAAGTGTTCCAGAACGCCATGGAAAAACTTCGGAGTCGCTGGAATCACTGTATAGACTCACAAGGGATGTATTTTGAGGGGGATAAGTTTTAAATTGCATGTAAGTTAACTGTTTGTGAAATACAGCATCAGTCCTGGAACTTTTTGATCAGATCTCGTATATATATATATATATATATATATTAATGAATATTTTGTAAACATTATAGAAAGTCACATTGATTTGTTCCCACATTGGCACACTGCTTTTTCNNNGTATATATATATATATATATATATATATATATGTACAGTTGTCTGCAAATTAAACACGACAATTCCTATTAAATACTCAATGCAAGTCAATTGAAGTATTAGCTCGCTGCATTTTTAAACAATTAAAGTATATTGAGAAAGAAGGAGAAATAAAGTTGATAGACATGCTTATCGCTGATTGAAAGATGACTGACTACTAATTTTTACAACACGCTTGCTGATACTAAACTTCACCTAAAGCTCTGCACTAATTGATTGTTCAATGCCACTCGGCATTCACATTTCAAATTTCCCTTCGTATGTCAAAGTTATTAGAAATTTGTGAAAACAATAACGACTAGTTTATTTCGCAATTACTATCTAAACAAATCTATTGATGTTTCACCCCAGTTGGATAATAACGAGCAGTAAAAACCTGTATTTGAGATAAATAGTAGAAGCGGACTGAAGTGCGGGATAGGTAGAGACCTCCTATATTTTAATCGGAATTTGTAATTTCTGTCGACAAAGGGTAATTACTGCGGGGGTTGAGTGCGCCTCTCAAATGCAACTTGATAAATATTTTCGAAGCGAGTTTACAATTGTTGGTTGCAACTTCAAGAAGAAGAAAAACTCTGTTATTAAATGTTATTAATTATTATAAAAAATGCTAAGTTACTTAGTGTTTGTGATTTCTATTAATTCAAATGCTGTAAAAACGTAATACGATGGATCGTTTTTATTAAAAAATATTTGCAGAAGTGAAAAATTTAAGATTAGGTTAAAAACACATAAATCCTCTTTTTATCAACAGCAAAGTTCCTAAATTATCCCTAAAACATACATTCTCAAAATTTGAAAATGAACTTCTCGAACATACAAAAACGCCTTAAGGATAACCATAAGTAGCCGGCAGACATCTTAGATTACTTTTCCAGGTTTTACATAAATACTGATTGAATCATCTATAGATCTACAGAAACGTCATTCATCTACCCAGAAATACAGAACTAAACATTCTTAGCGAATTTGTCATGAATTCTAGATTTTCCTACATCACTGCAATACCCACTGTAAACACGACCTGGAACTTTGCTGCCGTACTTACAAAGACTAGGACAACAAAATACCTCACTTCCAGGCCAGCATTTGATATAAGAACTTAGTTTATAAAATGAAGGTAAAGAAATAATAATTTGAAACTTCTATGCAATTATTGAAAGAATTTGCTTTGGTTGATATTTTCTAAAAGTTACTTTAAAAAATGAAGACATTGAGATAAAAAAAAACTTCCAACATTTTAAAATCAATTGCTATGAAGTTGACAAAATTTTTATGTTCATTATATCGAGTACCCGGATAAAATCTTCCAACAAAGCTCTGCTTTAACCGTATTTATTGCTTCATTATTGTTAATTTGTCTGAAAATCACCAGATAGTGATTAAAGTATACCTTGATCAATGCTATATGTTGTAGAAGAAATAGTGCGACAACATCACATAGCTTCTAACGATTGAACAATCTGGAAAAGTAGACCAGTCATTAAATATGCTCTCTAGATTTCACTCACTGTTCAGTTCGTAAAAATACATCAAATGATGAAATGACATTAACAAAAATGTTGCATCAAATACAAATTTCGGGAAAATCTTACAATTTATTAGGCATTGTCATCTAAAAACTGGTCATTTTTGTAATAACTTCCCAGAAAACGATCCTAACATTTCGTTATTAATGCTGGCGGAGCTTGTACAACTTTCGAAGTACTCTAATGTGACATATCAAGCTATTCAATAGTGTAGATAATTATACTCCAATTAACGATTGTCAATAGTAATTAAGTTAAGGGTCAATAAAATACTTTACACCAGGTCGGTAGCATTGTTGTTTGAAGACCAATTGTGGCCACAAGAAATTCTATTTCAGAACTCCTCCCTCCCTTTTGAATTAAAAATATTTACATAATCAAGGTAATGCGGCGATTCTTTTGAGCCGAAAAATTTCAAAAGCATTTCATTGTCAATATTATAATTGTGAGCTATACCAACAGATTGTATTGTATATGTTTAGATACAACATTGAAAAACGCTAGCATAATAGTAAACACATCGAAGTTTTCAAAAGAAATCGAAATTTTATATTCTCTCTAAACATGCTTAGTAATGAAATTTACATTTCCGCCAAGTCTCGCGCAGAAGAAGGCATTTGTACTAGTTTTTTAAATGACGGAGGAACCTATAATTCAAATTTAGTTAATATTATAATAAATATATTCCGTCTAAGAAGTGCCCTTATTACATTAAAGGTCATGTGTTATTAACTTTAAACAAAAAATTAAGCATGATTTCAATTTATAAAGGGAAATAAAATTCAAACTGAGAACTTACAGTTATTGTTCTACAAGAATATAAAAAATACAGTAAGCCCATTTACCATTCTGCCTATATGAAAGCCAATTTCTTTCAAATATGGGTCATATCAGAAACATCGGCCTTTGAAACGGGTGATTTATGGTGGATGTACGTGGGTTAACAAATTAGAATTTAAAGTTATAAATAAGAATGAAAAAACTTTAATGCTTTTATGCTAAAATTAATTAGTAGAAATAGTTTGGTAAGAACCACCGAGAGGAAACTATTTTTAAAAAGCTTTTTTATGAAAAATGCTGTAATGAAAAAAGTTTCTTACAAAGTGGATATATTTTCTCTTAATAAGGGAATATAATACATTTTATTTTTATTAATATTTTATTTGATTTTAGTATATTATTTTAATAATAACCTTATCTAGGATTGATTCACATTTATTAAGATATAGTAAAAAAATTTCATCATCTTGGCGTTTAAAATGCATTCTATTTTTCGTTGTCCTAGAATGTAAATGCAATTTTGTTTTGAATTATAGGCGAATGAAAATTGAAGTCCTTGTAATAATAATTCAAAAATTTATAAATTAATTTAAAACTTTAAAGGCACAAGCAATATGGTACTATAATTCTACAGGAGAAATTTGTCGTTGTTCAAAGAAATATCTTTTGAGATATTATGGCTACTAGTTTTCAGTTAGGACAACTGTTCTAAAATATCGTTTCATTGCTACAATGCAATTGTTCTAAATGCTGTACAAAACAATGTTCAGCATCAAGAGAACATTAATTCTATTTTACATTATCTAAATTCTTTAAGCAAAATTCATTAATGCATGTATCCAGAAATACATTAGTCTTAGCATTTATAAATTGCGAGATATGTAGCGATCTCAATTAAAAACCGATATAACACATAGTCTATTTATATTGATATCCTAATGTTTAATTAATTATTCAACAATGTTTCATAAGTTTTAAGTAATCTCCAATCATACATGATAGCATGGTAAGCACATCAGCCCATTTGCTTTCTGAAATGTGTGTCACTATCATGTCATCAAAATTATGACAATGAAGCAATAGTAAAATGTTGAAATTGAATGTCAATATGTTTGTTGTTAGTTCAAAAATGCATCACAATGTAAATCCATTTATTCTTTAGAATGCGCTTTAAAAATTTACTTGTATATTTCCAAATCTTCAAAATATGTTAGAGTTAACGCAAAGCTTTCTGTTTTTGACTACCTCCATAATTAATTAGGTCTGCACAGCAATGCTGCTGATTGGATAATACCCGAAAACAATGTTTCTAATTACGTGATACTTAGTTAGGATAGGACATTTGCACTGTAAACAATATGCTTGAAATGCAGTTAGGACATTTGCAAACTGATAGTTTCTAAACAAACACTGCTATCAGAACAAAACAAAGATTTTTGTAAAGATCACTTCTAGAAATTGCCTAAAATATCCATAACTCAATTTTCAAAATTATTGCATTTAAGACATTTGCATACTAGAGCAGTGATTTATTTTTACCACAAGAATATACCCATATCGAATAAATCAAGAAAAACTACATAAAAACATCTCATATATTTTTTACAGGGAGTTAGATGGGGTGCGGCTTCATTGTCCTCACAAAGCTGCGGGCCTGCATTACACCATTCTCGATGTTATAGTTTGAAATACAGCGGGAAACTTAACGATAGTGGACTTTTTTATACATACAACATTTCAATAGTCAAAGACGAGAATTTATGTTACATGATGTAAAAGAAAGACTTCCTGGACTTTATGAGTTTGCACAGTTTTGCTCTCAGGTCTTCTATTTTTCAAAAATAAATGGATTTTAAGCACTGCTGGTGTTCAGCAAGAATATCCACACATGGACATCTTTTTTTACAATTGCCATAATGCCTCTTTTAGAATCTATTAATGAAAATGAACCAAACTTAAATAACATTCTTGGTTTCTGGATGACAATACAATTTTTTCTTTAAAGTTATATGTAACTTAATTCTATTTGCATAACATTTCCTTCTTCTGAAATGGAAAGTGCTCTACTACATGAATTTGATTCTTTTCAACGTGACTCTTGAATTTCTTGTTAGCTCAGTGCTATCTAAAACTGCTTGGACACAAGGTAGGCTCCCGACATCTGGCGCGGGTATTTATCATATCTCCGTTTCACAAAGCAGCTTATACTGCATCATTGTATGCTTCAGCTAAGTTATTGAGGGATCTCACTGGAATTGATCGACTCAATCTCCCTGAGAACAAATTCTTCACCGATGTGTCTAAAGAACTTCATACTTCTCCAACTCAATGAAATTTTCAACAAGTATTTGATAAAGAAAAGTTCAAAAATCTTGTCTCTAATGGATCTTCTCTTCGTGAGAAGGCACGAGTTCAGTCTTTTTCATTGCCAAATGCCGGATCTTGGTTAACAGTTTCACCAATAAAGAAACTTAGGTTTCATCTTCGACAAGAATAATTTCGTGTTTTTTCCCGTTATCGTCTAGGATTATCGTTATTTGCAATTGAATGCAGATGGAAATTCTGTTCCTCTGGTATCCAGGATATCTGGGGTGACCATGCAGTAAACATCATGGTCTTCGGGAAAGCATATATTCTATTTATAGTGCTGCAGCATCAGCATGTAAAAAAGATGATGATATTTTCCTTCCTTCGTGGCTTGGCGGCCAACCTGCTGCTTTAGATGACATTCTAACCTCATCATGCAACCATCAAATTTATAATATGCATCTTCAGAAGCAAGTTATCGAATTAGCCAATCAGAAGAAAGGAAATAGCTGACTCACACAAAAAGCCCCTTTAGCAGCTGAAGTCTTAGGAGGATGGTCAATGACTAATATTAAAACGGTTCAAGCATTTCAAAACTTGAGCAATGTCAAATGCTACCTATACTGGATTTTTAAACTCGTTTAGTCATCTGATGCAAAACTTATCGGCTATCCTCGATGAATAGCTGATCCAAGGCATGTTGGTATCTTAGATTTTTGCACTATCATTGCAGTGAAGTGCATGCCATCAATCGCAGACGAATTTTTCATCAGAGTAAACACGATGCACTTAACAATTATCCCAGTAGTTTGCAGAAGCATTTAATTTTGTAAATATTAGTTTCATGAACTTCTGTTGTTCAGATGGATTTATCCCATGGGCAGATGTAAGTGTAAATAATTATTTATTGCAGATGTACATTTCATTTTGATATTCACTGATTTATATAACATAGGATATTTATGTTTTTGCTTGATTAAATAAAGTTTCTAACTTCAGTTTAATAACTAGCTTGAAATGGCTGGGTTTAATATGCAACAATTTCGTTTCATTGCATAAAAATTTAATGCCAATAATTCAACAATTCTCGGTTAATTTTTTCTATTGTAAACGCAGTGTAAAAGATGGGAAGTGACATATTGCGCAGTACATTGTAAAACGAAGTATGAAATTCAATAGCTCTAAAATCGTTTAATCTATTCCACTATAAAAAATTTATCTATGGAAGAATATGTTAAGGAATATTGACATTACTGTTAAATTCTGCGAAAGGATACTATACAAAATCTCGAAGTGTTCTTAAATGGTTTATTGTTATTCAGGAGACTAAAAAGTTTGCGGTTCAATCAAAATAAACTTCATCGACTATACCATAACCTCGTATGCCAATGCTTACATATGGAATAAGTAGTATTGTAAAAGTTAAAATACTTAACATTTTTTAATCAATTAACAGTTAAATTGGTTTTACACAATTAGTAAAAAACCAAAAACCGCGTACATCAAAGTTCGAGGATTATCAATAGTTTAATAGGGTCAATTTTCAATACATTCTTCCTGTCCCTGGTGACGGCAGTAAAATTAGTAATGTCTTAGCGACTTCACCCAATCGCGACGATGGTTCTTTCTGGTTTCAAAAATACCAAAACGCAATTGAGCCTTTACCTACTGTTTTGAGAAAATAATCCAATTTTTCATTAGGATGGAAATGCAATCACAGAGGCACGGCGCTGATACGTCACAGATCACAATTCATACAGTATTTCATTAATAGTTTTAATAAGTCTGCTTTTCCCTAATTAGCTTAACTGATTTGGTTAAACTATTCATGATTAATTCATTATATATTTAAAAATTAGTTAAACTATTAATTAAATTATTAATTTTTTGTAAATCACTGGGTATAAGTTATTTCAAGTAAGTAGTGTATAAAAGGGAATTGAAGGAAGTTCCAACACTTCATGTTTCAAATATTCATTTACTTTTGTTAAAATGTGTTATTCCGTAAACAAATAAGAAATTAAAAACTAAGACAGTAAAATACATTTTAAGGGTCTTTTTCCAAAGGCATTCCCTACGTTCTTGATTACTAAATTTGCCCAGTAGCAAAAAAACCTGCCTGCACATCTGATTACACCACAGAACCATATTTAGACGAAATTGTAAAGAAAATGCTGAAATTAAAGAAATATTGGCAAATCATGATGGCAAAATTTTAAAATAATAACAAGATATTATCCACTATTTAATGAAAAAAGTTTCTTACAAAGTGGATATATTTTCTCTTAATAAGGGAATATAATACATTTTATTTTGATTAATATTTTATTTGATTTTAGTATATTATTTTAATAATAATGATGATGGATTTCGATATATAAAAGTAAGCAATAATTTTTTATTGCATGGTACAAACAATATTGATGCAAAACATAAAGAAAACAGGCACTCCTAATCCCAATTGATAATTAATTTCAAATGAATTACTCGGGGATATTCCCGTGTAAACGCTAATAATTTCAAACCCTGATATGATCAGATGATTTTATAAAAATATTAATAAGGAAACAAGGAAATGTACGTACTCTTTGTTTTTCTAATTCTGAAAGCGATTTAGTTCCAGGAGGATGTTTGGCAGATTTCTGATTCTTCTGAAGCAAGAGTCTCTCGTTTTTACGCTCGGCTAATTTAATTTCCATTTCCAGGACTTTAGGATCTTTTCTCGCTTCTTCGACTTCGTTAAAATGTTTCGCACGTTTTTCCTCAAGCCTAAACATGTTACTCTATGAGGCAAAATCAATTCGAAAAAAAACAAGCCAAACAAGTTGATATTGAAAATGACATATAATTTTAGTTTTAAATCATAATGAAATATATTCATTACCTCATTGCAGCTGCTTTAGTAGATTCAGCCCGGTATTTATTAATCTGCTCAAGTTTTTCTATCAAATTCTGTTCTTGTGCCTAAATGACTTCACTTCAAAATTATATTAATAAATATCAAATAAATAATCACAACTGCATACACAAACTATCATTGTAAAACATAAAGCAAAAATAGGCCTAATTGGTTTGAAAAACTCCAACTCATTGTGAAAACGTCTGCAACAATTTATGGTTTAATTTATATTGAAAAACGCATTTAACAAACGCAATAAATTATTGCCATCTCAGCTAACCTTTTCACTGTTTCAAAAGTTCTCAAAAATGGCATTTTGACACACAAAATGAAAATCAATTTTTTTCTTTAAAAATTGTATTATGCTAAATTAAGCATTTGAGCAAGCTCATTCTGCTCTGAGACTATCATGAAATGCCGGAGTAAGAGGAAAAGCTGAAGTCGAATTTCGTAGGAAAGTGCTTAATAATTCACTGTTTTGCTAACACAGTTGTTGCAGAAAGTTTCATGTTTGCGTTTAGATGAATAGCCTTACATTGTGTCTTGATATTGCTTCTGTTTGAGACTGAATTAAGTTCGCACTCTAATATATTGATAAAATACATCGAGAATAAATTTAAAGCATACAAAGTTTTTCTATTTAAAAATTATTAAAATTACAATTTTAAAAACTTTTGTTCAAAGAAACTTCGAGAATAAATCTTAGCAATGGATAAGAGAAAAAAAATAGTAAAACATTGATTGTGACTACTTTGTTAAAAGCCTTTCGCAATGCTTAGGAACATTTAGATTTGGAACAACGAAGACAAAAATGGATATCAATGTAAGCATTGATCCAAATGAAACTAACCAAGTCAAAGCAGACCTATAAGACCGTTTGAACTTCCATATAATTATTAAGGCTAAATCTCTTAACCCAACATTCTGTGACTAGCAAGTTTAATTAAGTAATAAATGCATAAGTCTGTCACAATTCTTGCCAGCAGCATACGGGAAATAATTTTTTTCTACAGTGTGGGCAGATCGAGTAATGTTTTTTGGATGTTCTATACAGAAAACAGTGAATAAATTGTGTTTAGACCAATAAATATCAAAAATATTCGGACTGTGCCTACAAAAATAGTAAAATTCCCTTCCAATTTTGCGATATAGACAAAATTTTTCGAATATCTTTGGGCAACACTAATCTCATACGTACTCTAAGACTACTATGCCCTTATCAACCGAGTGTGCACGTAATGAACAGAAAAAACGAGATATAGATTATAGCAACTATAAAACTGGGGTAGAAGTGGTGGACAAATTGGTGGCGATGACAATTGGTCGTGTGCGCGCGACTCTACAATAGGCAAAAATATCGGCTGTGTAGCTGGATTACGGATTTATCAAGCTCTCTATCATCACAATGAACAAATCAAACAGTGCACTACGACGATGTCTGATATAACTTAGTGAAGAGCTCATGAACCTTTCACAAACCACGAGCAAAACATCTCTAAATATGCCTATTTTAGAGCAAGAGATTTCTCAGGCTGTGCCACCACCAACGCCAAACAGCCAAACTGCATCTGCAGGTAAGGTAATACGTGAGGAAATTACTCTTATTCCGACGACAACAAGTAGAAACAGCAATTATTATGTCTGTTCTGACCATTCCATTCTATCACTACAACGAAATGTAACAATTGCCACAACAGAATAACTCAAATTGTTTGCTAATACAACTCATATTGTTTATGGATTTCTATGCAATTCCTGAGGTTGCTTTTATTGTCTATCATGCAAGTATATGCTATCAAATAACGATGTTTTAAACAATTGTAAATATGGGTCATATCAGAAACATCGGCCTTTGAAACGGGTGATTTATGGTGGATGTACGTGGGTTAACAAATTAGAATTTAAAGTTATAAATAAGAATGAAAAAACGTTAATGCTTTTATGCTAAAATTAATTAGTAGAAATAGTCTGGTAAGAACCACCGAGAGGAAACTATTTTTAAAAAGCTTTTTTATGAAGCGAATATTACACTATACGAGTTCAATCAACTTTAAAAATAGAGCCAATAGAAATTTCAAGTTAAATGGAGCATTCACAATAGTTAACAGCTTAAATAATGAAAAAAATATATATAAAGTGTTTCTATGATTTTTGTACATATAGCTAGATAAAATTTTAACCAAAATATTTCTGTTGTCTATTATGGATAAACTACCCGGTAGAGGCGTTATAAATTCACAAACTATTCATTCTCAAACACAATTTCGATGTTACTTTTAAAGCGAACATTTTGGCTGCGAACTAAACTGAAAAATTGCCAAGAGCAGGGGAAGTAAAGCAGTTGCTTAACGTCGCATTGGTTCAATTAATAAACTTCCCCTTCTCTTGGCGGTTATACAATTAAATTTGCAGCATCGTAAAAGTTAAGAGATAGTGGAGAAGAAAATGTATTTCAATATTTTCATATATCACGGAAGTATGAATTGCAGGATTAGAATATATTTTACTTAAGGAATAGCTTTGAATAATTTAACATATTAAAATAGTAAAACTTTACTTAAATTTTAAAGTAGACAAATGAAGTCAGCGATAAAACGCATTAGAAGGACGCAGTAGTAAATTCCAATTCATACAACGCTTTGTATAGCAAAAAGAAATTAAGATTGATATATGGACATTACTTTCACACTGTATAGTGTAATTTTTGCTTAGTATTTAAAATTTATTTATACAGCAGATTTTATTTAATAAACTTAGAAAAACATAATTTCCATAACGAACAAAAGGTTTCTAGTAGGGCTAAATAGTCAACGTGTCAAGTGTTAAATAGTCAAAATATTTAAAAAATAAATGAAATTGAAGAGAATTTAAATTTCAAATGATTCTCACATCAATTGTTTGATTTTTTAATTGAAAAAATCGAAATTATTCTGGCTAAATTTAGGGTCTCACTAAGTTACCACCAGAGAAGGAAATTGATAGCCTTGCTCTAAGGCCTTATATTTTTGGAATTTTTGCCAAGATAAACTTCATATGCCATTCAAAGTAAACGTATATCTTTTAGTAAATTTTTCAACCAGTTCAATCAATCTTTTATAGACATATTTATAGTTCTTCCCAAAATGCTTAAATGGTGTACGTACCCATCTTTAATAGTAGAAGCAAGTAGTAATATTATAAAATAAAATCGTTGTCTGATACAATGCATTCATAAGCTCCGGGATCGGAGTGGCCAAATGATCATGAACCCACCAATAATTGTACGCTAGGAGAAGAAGGTTTTTCAAATACTGTCCACATATTTGCCTTTCCAATTTATCATTCACTTAGGGCCTAATGGAGAGTTACATATTATTGATTTTAAGGCAAATACATTTACTGGTAGTGCATCTTTAAGATTTGTACAAAAATCATCTAAGCTTCATAACATAACTATCATGAAATTATGTTACTGATGTTATATATTTGAACATCTTTGAAGTGAAAATATCATATATAGCAAGTAAATTAAAAACTAGTTTTACAACACGGGCGGCAAATGTTTATTAATAAAATAGCCTAAAGTTATAGTAAACAATCAGAATTAACATTTCTGTAAACTTAAAACAAAAGCAACAATTGGTGCTAGAATGCTTGGAGCGATTTAATAAAAGTCCATTACTGGGAAGGCTTTTAAAAATAAAACAAAATTCAATGCAAGCAACGCAATAACTCATTGAACTGAAAGCAAATATACCCAATTAACCCCTGTGAATAAATTTTAAAAATATTGCTCCAATTGCAGTTGATCATAAACCATGAATCACAAGCAAATGCCGTTAGATCAAAGAAAGTTACTACAATTTTTAATGTGGCTAAATAATTACATATGATGTGAATGACTTATGAGGGGTCTGGGGACAGACCTCTAGACAATTGGGTTAATCAACGGGACGTATGTTGAAAATAAACACAAAAATAACTTAATTATCAATATTTCTGATTGTATTAAGCAAACGTTAAATTTTATGCACATATCATCAAAGTCCAATTTATGAAAAAAATCAAAGTATGAGGCATACTTTTGCAAAGTCAGTTTGGAAAATTGAGCACAACTTAGCATAAAATTATACCATTTCACAATATATTTAAATTGTAATGTACTGCAAAGCACAATATTCAATAGAAACTGTAAACTAAGAACAAGAAATTTACTAAACGGTTTATAGATAAAACGGAGGGATTGAGACGAATGGTCCTAAAAAATTCGAGATTGCCAATATATGATTGACCAGGTTAGGAAGCGGATCGCTTTTTTGATCCGGCCAGGCTGACAATAACCCAGTGACCCGACCAGACAAAGAAAGATTACTAGTAAATACGCACAAATTTTTTTAACAAAAAAGTATCAATAAACACAATACGAAATCAATAAAAACACAAAATAATTAAAATCTTTAAGAATTTCCAAAATTCAAGTGTTTGATTTCATAAATTGTTCTTTAGACTACGGTTAGAACTATGGTACAAGAGCAGTTACAAAACCACGTCAAATCGCGAATTATCTCGTGTGGTTAGACGTGCGATTCTACCAAAATGTGACAGATCACACGTGACCAATCACGTATTCTAACCGTAGCCTTAAATCTGTTAGTGTTGTTTCACCCGACCCAACTCGACCCGACCCGTGAAGAGTGATCCGCAACTCCATACGACAGGCTAGTTGACCCGCTTCCAATCGTGGTTTTGATTAAGTTACCGGCATCAGTTATGTAACACACTAACCGCATGTAAATCTACATCGAGCGACGCGATTAAGAAAAGTTAAACTAAAGTATGCAACATTTGTTAATCGCTTTACTAACCTTCGCAGAAATAAAATTCCATCTTAAAACTGAAATTATTTCCTATTCAAATTAATTTTCAATGGCTAAACTATTTTATAATAAAGTATTTGATAATTTGCGAAATTAAAAATTCCAATTCATTTGAATATAGCACAAAGCCAGCGCGGGATTCTGCAAATAGCATATATTAATGAGTCCATTATTATAAATATAACTGTTATATGCGAACAGCGAATCGCGTTTGTCAAAAACGGTTTTTAGAAATACCTTCAAATGTCTAATTTACATTATAAAGAGTAACGTAATGTCCAGTTTTATTAAACTTGTCATAAACTTCCCTTCCCTTGACGAAAGAAATTTCAACTTTGTAACATTTTTACTACACCACCACCTCACAATCATAACACAAATTATAACATGACATTATTAAAGCACTATTTAAAACAGTGCTGTTAAACAACTGGGTCAAGAAATTAAAATTCCGTTAAAAATGTTACTAAATTTTATGCGCATCAAATATTTTCCAACTTCTTTTATTTAAGATATCATTAAATAATCTACCGGTGTGTTTCTTGTACGGAATTTATATGGGCACTAAGTATAAATCACCAAATATATAAGGGCGCTCTAGTATAGGTTATCTGATATATATAGGCGCAAAATACATGGAGGGCGCTACGTATTATTTTGATACAAGATTGGACCCTACGCTGATTTTTTCAAATTCTGATATTATAAATGGCTTAAGCATGTAGTTTACTGACACTGATAAAAAAACTGACCAAAATCGGACACATTCCGACTGAAATAATATCAGATATTGCCAAACCCCCAAATTTATTTATAATTGTCGAAATGGCATATAAATCCAATTTTTACTATATTTTTTCATTTATTCTATTTTTACATATTTTTTAAGAAATGCTCTCATTGAGCCCAAATTTGGTGTGTGACTATTAAATGAGGCTAAACGCTATCACGCATACTAATTTATGACTTTTTTGACATGAACTAGAAGAACTGCTCACGGTCGCTAGGTATAAAACCTATAGTACTTAGCGCCCGTATATATACAGTACTGGCCAAAAGTTTGGGAAAACTTTCCTAATTTGGAAATTTTTGTATTTTACACTGAAAAACGCAATATGGAAACAATATAATAACACAGTGCAGAAACAATATGATAACACCGTGTAGAAAATAAATAATTAATTCAGAAAAACTCACTAATATTTTGTATGTCCGCCATTATTGGCCAAACACGCAGCAATTTGATTTGACATTGACTCGACCAGCTTTCTACACTAATCGTCAGTAATCTGTGTGCACCATATCACTTTAATTTGCTCCTTCAGATCGTCGAGTGATGTGCATTGATATGATGCCAGCAATTTTCTATGACGTTGAGGTCTGGAGAGTTTCCCGGCCAGTTGTCAAGCAGCTGAAAGTCTTGTGATGCAATCCACTGTTTCACAACTTTGGCGGTGTGGCAAGGAGCACCATCTTGTTGTAGTACAGATGTTCAGCGAAACTGCATAAACATGGGAACTTTCTTCTGAATTATGTTGAGGTAGGCCCTGGCTGTGACTGTCTCGTTGTGAGGAAGAAAATGCAGACCAGCACACCCATTCGCAGTTATAGCACCCCACATCATCACAGAAGATGCTGGGTTTCTTGCGTGTGACATGTGTTGAATCTTTGGTTTCTTGGTCGTGGCCGGGTGTAAACTGGCATATCTTGGATTCGTCACTAAACATTACTTGATGCTACATCTCAGGGGTGTACTGTTCGTAATGGTTGGAGAAACGCAACCGGTCTCGAATGTTCTTCGAAGACAATCGGGGTTTAGGTACCGGTTTGCACGATGGAAGGTCAAAGGCAGTATTCAATTGACGCCTAATGGTGCATGTTGATAAATTCTGCACTACTGCACCTAGATTTGCTTTGATTTTAGAAGATGAAGAGAAGGGTTGATTGACATTGTAACGGTGAATGAGACGGTCAGTCTGAGGGGTTGCTACATTTGGTCTTCCAGACCACTTGCGAGAGGAAAAATTTTTGCAGTTGCTGATAGCGAGTAACACTTATGCATACTGACGATACTGACACGCCCATTCTAACAGCTATAGCTCGATAATTGTACCCCTCCTCGTACAAGATATGAATTTGAGCACGCTTTGTTGGTGAAATTTCATTACCACGGACAATATTTCAAACTATAATGATAGTGCTTTTTCAGTGAAAATGTATTGTGTATAAATCTAAAGTTTTGTTAATTTGATTGGCTAAATGAATCTGTTGAAAATTCTAAGAAAAAATTGTGAATTCCAGGTATTTTACGAAGTTTCCAGGAAATAGCATAAAACACGCTTTAGACAGGTTACTGTTCCCAAACTTTTGGCCAGTACTGTATATATATATATATATATATATATATATATGTATATCAATAATATAATATTTATCTTTTTTAGTATATGAATCTATATTCAGAAATTTTTAATAGATATATACTGAATTATATTATTCGAGAAATATACATTCCTCAATTTATTACTTCCAGACGTCAACAATACACAGAATTTTAGTGAAGTGCCCAATTCATTATATGAAATACGAAATAAGTATTTGATCTTCAAAATCACAAATAGAATTAAAGGAATCATCAATCGATAAAAACAAAGCAACTTAATATTATAATGCACTTGAAACTTGTTAGCATTAAGTGTTAATACTTAAAAGAAAGCATTCCATAAAAAGTATGGCAATCCTATTAACACAAAGGAAACGATATGAGGCGACTATAAACCGCAAAGAGACCGATGCACTACTTCATAGTCATTCCAACTAACTTTTTTTGAGTAATGCATACTTGAAACGATTTTCTAAAACATATTTAGCCAAGTTGTCATTGAAACAGTTTGAGTATTGCGGACCGCTGATTGGTTGGAGAAATCCAATTACGCTGTCACATCGCAGAAGGTGATTTAGTGTTAGAAAATATGAGAGGAAAAGCAGTTGTATTAACTAGAGAGTATGGAATAAATAACATCGAATAGAGTGAAAAATCGCTCAGATGACAAATGAAAGCAGCTTAAATGGTACCCAATTTCTTCCATTACAATCTCTCTGTCACAGGAACACTGGTGCAGAGTCACTGTGGTGGCACATATGCCCATTTCTCTTACTTATTGCGATTGTTATACCTCAGAAACGGCGGAAGCTGCACAGTATTGGATATTTCATGCTAACGGTGGCATTTTTTGCTTGTGCAGGATGGATATGGACTGTCCATTATGAGCTCATCGGATTTTTTATGTACTTCTTTTTAGCAAATGTTAGCTTTATCCAGGCGCTCTACATCTCATATCATAATAAGGCAAGTGATTTATTACGTAAAACAGCTTAGATATGGGAAAATTCTAGGAATCAATTATTTGTACATGCATAATGCTACTAAAATGAGTTATACATATCTGTGCTGTCATGTGACAATGACTACTATAATGAGGAAATGATTAAAAATTAACACTCTTCAATGACAGGCCAATCGTTGAAACTTCTTTCATGCAAAAAATTAAAAGTGGTAAATCTTTCAAAATGCCAATTGATCTACAAACGCCACTGATTAATGTTTGTCTTCAACACACTTCAACTTTGATCGACGATTGCTAATAAAATGTGAAACGATTGCTTATTATGACTTCACTCATTATATTTGAATCCATTAATAGCTAGAACTTGCCTATCATATTGTTTAAAAACAGGAAATATTATCGAAATTTATAGGTTGTTATAGTTTAGAAAAGCATATTTGAATCTTCAAAAAAATTTTATGATAAAAAATCCAAATATTTATTTAAGAGATTATAACTGCAAATTAAAATAATTTATATATTGGACCTGACTTGATATGCGATTTCAACTCTTAAAGTTTTACGAAATAAACTTTAAATTTAATGAAAGACGCCGAAATCTTAAAGCACTTGGTACTCGAAAATTGATTCAGGTTGTTGTTACTTTTTCCTGGGAATAAATATGCTTTTGCAATTGCCTACCCTAATCACTAAATTTTATTATTAAGGTCACAATGACCTTTCAAGTATCCCTATTAATTGCAAACGCATTTCCTTTAACATAATCTTCAATAAAATGAGTTGGTAAATATTAAAGAAGCATGGGATAATTTCAGAAGCGAATGGCTAAATTCTAGCTTTTAAAACTTTGAATTTAAAAGTCGAAAAAAACTTTTAAATTCACTCTTAAAAGGATTCACAAATGTTGTTTGGAAAGTCTTTCTCATTAAAAATAACAAAACTAATTATTAAACTAATTATCTTCATCTCCAGAAAATACACGCAAGCAGAACTTTGTGTTTATAATTATAAGTTGCGGAAAAATATAACTCAATGCTAAAAGATAGTTATTCAATATTAGAAAACAAATGTAAGTAAATGAGTTATAATCAAGAACACATTAATCTTAGCTGAGCCAAATACATAGGAAACACATGAAATTTTAGAATCAAAGGAGCAATTCATCTCTTATTTGCAAAAAGTAAAAAGAATTTTTTATCTTTAAAACATCGTCTAAAAGTACTTAAGTATCTTAAAAAACGCGAATTACATTTATTAAAATTTGAAATTGTTTTATTCTTTGATAAATCTGTTTGTCTCATTTTCGTTCAGGAGGCTTCCCTTAGATTTGAGACAAAACGCTCCTCAGCAACCGCAACTCAAAGAAGGTGTTCCTAAGAATGTCTTTTTACCGTGCTTTCATTAATTTGTAACAACTTGTAATTTAAAATAAACATTGGAAATGACAAGACTTGATATTGAGGAAATATTCATGCTTTGATGATGTAATCATTCCAGCCTCAACCGTGTTTTCTGCTCACACAATTTAACAGTTACCAAGTAGTATAAGTTAGGTACTATAATTATTTTCTACTTTCCCTTTTTGTATAAAGGAACCATTACGTATATCTAAAAACTCCTAGTTATAAAAAGAATAAATCTTTTTTTAAGGAATTTATATTATCGTCTAAACTACATGAGTAAAATCGGAAAAGATAAGAACTTTATAATCAAATCATGATTATAATTAACTAAATGCGTCATAAATCAAATGTACACATTTGTAAATTTGTGAATATTTTATAACACAATTTTGAAATGCGAGATTGAAATAACCCACAAACATTTGCAATAACAAATTTACAAAGAAATCCAAGAATTTTAGTAATGTATTTTACATAAAACAAAATGAATTATTAAAATGATTTTAAAAATTCAATGGTCATACCAAAGGATGAGGTTTCTAAAAAGCAAAGCAAATGACAGCCTCAGCAAGGCAACAATTCATAACATCTACGAACACCGTAGAAATCAAACTCACAAAATTGATAATGATCATAGAGAATAATTGGCGCATAACTCAGCACGTAGTACTTGCCCCTCGAATAATTTTTCAGTAAATCATTGTAAACCAGTCGTTGTGTGAATTGAACCTAATTCTCCTTGTAAACTCGAATGCTTCTCGTTTTAAATTTTACACGTAGCATATCTATTAAGACATGTGGAAAAGGACTATTTTGTTAATGTTGGAATTAATTAAAACAAAACGATTACGAAAAATACTGTAGAATCAGATGTTGTATTTGGTATAGTAGTTATCTAAGCAACTGGAATTTGTGGGTTGGCCAAAACGTAAATCAATTAAAACTCTGTTTCAATTTAGGAATGGATTACGATTTAGCGACGTCTGGAGACACTTGGACCATGTCATTGATGCCCAAATCAAATAATTAAATCTTGCAAAACATTCATTTAATAACTGCTTTGAGAATTCATAAATTAATATAAACAATTCCTAAGCATTTATTGCAACAAATCGACTTTTTTAGTGAACGTCTCCTAGGAGACAATAAATTGGTTTCCTCATAATAATACCATAAATTTAAAATGGCGTTTCAACCCACGTTCCACGAAAATGTCGCATAGGAAAATTGCCCATAATCCAACCAACAATACATCGACCATTGAATGTGGAAGCGAAAACACTAGAAAACGTTTTCGACTGCAAATGATTATTAAAAAACAGATAATGCACTTAGTTTATTACCATTCTATTGTTTAAGTACAGAGGAGTTCTGCTTTATTAGTCGAAAATTAATGGAATTCCTCACAGGAATTCATGTTTAAAAAGACTTTTTTTACGTGAATAGACGATGCTTGCAAAGCAATGTTTAAAATAGGCTTCTGAAAAGAAATGAAATGCATTAATGAAGACAATGCTTTCAACTACGATTGTTATCACTATTTCCGGGAATATCTCAACGTCCGGTGTTCCAAATGGCGAGAGTTGATGCGATAAACTATTCAAATTACTTTCCAACGTTGAAGTCGCAAACTAGAAGCAACCTTAAAAATTGGTGCTGACGATTTTTTTATTAGAATTGCTTGGTATAGCTATGGATTTCTATAACATTACCAGGATGCGAAATGTGCTTTTGTAAGTGACCAAGGCAGGCTGAACTTACACTAAATCACAGTGAAATTAATCAAACTGTAAACATGTTTACCTAACTTTCTCACTTACATTCAGCCTGCTTTGGTCAATAACAAAAGTCCAGTTCACATCCTGGTAGTATTATAGAAATCAATGGTATAGCTATGTTAAAAATTTCAATTACTTATCACCGAACCAGGAGCTTTCCAAACACATTTCTTAGAAAAAAACGCCAGAATGCCTACGGCTACAAAAATATATAGTTGATCATCAAGACTCCATTCAACAGATGTGCAGGCTTATAAAATAATTTTCAAATATTTCTATAATTCACCTTGAAATCAAATAAAATGACGTAATGAACACTTTAATTAAGATTTTAAAGTGTCAAGGTCAACAATATTAACTCAAATACCTACTTTCGATAAGCTCAACAAATGAACTGTTACTTATCTTTTTCTCTAACTGTGACTTAAAATACATGCCTATCCCAATATTGGCGGAGTTGCAAATGGGTTGAGATACCTTATCGGACATGGAAGGACTCGTAAGCGAACGGGACCGCTAAGTTAGTGTGTCGAATGGAAATAACTAATTAACAGAGCAGACGTATCAAAAACTTACATAAAATTTTAGAAATTTTTAGAGCAGGCCGAAAATAAAAGGATTGGGTTGGATTGCTTCACTAATCATCAAATATCAACCCACTTGAGACTATGAACAAGAATTCACTTTAAAAAACATTCTCTATGCACATTAACATCGCTAAAGCATGAAAGTGTAACAATAATTAGAAGCAATTACAAGTGTCACATCCCTTCCCAAAATAGATAATTTAAGCCGCAAACAGCCTGCTGAAGATCTTCTCCTTGTGTTATCTAAAGAGGAAGTATATAAAAAATAAACCATTATCTACCTACTCACACCACGCTAACTTCTAAACATGGAAATGAATGCGTGGGCACGTTTCTGCTGTCTCCAAGAAATGTAATTACGAAAATGTGATAAAAGTCATACTGCACTTTGCTTGTTGTCGGGAATTTACGTTATTGACAGATGACAGAATAAAAAACGGCTTTGAAAAAAGCGAGTGGGAATTAAAGTCCGCGGGCCTTATTAATTTATTCAGCAATGATACCAGATGCCTCCATTCACGAAGTATGAGCTGAAATGTCTGAAAGCTGATTAGAATTCTATTTGTCAAATTGCAAGGGAAACGCACGGAGAGGAGCGAAATTGCTCAGAATAGTAATAAGGAAGAACCAAAACAGCAAATGGTAATTTCCCGTGCGAAATTTATTATTTAACTCGTAGTAATTCCATAAAACGACAACAAGAATTTGAATACGAACTAAGTACTAATAATAGATTTGCCAATATTCATTTCTGCTGGTATTTATTAACTTTCGAAACCGAAGTCCTTTGATTCTTATCCAAAGCTTAGAAATCGACAATTAGTCTACACTGGAAGAAAAAACAAGATAATTATATAAAAAGGTTCGATTTAGTGAAAAATTAAAGAAATGAGAATAGGAGTATATGGGCGAATAAGGTAAATGTAGGGGGAGTGAGATGTTTGGGAAAGGAGCAGCACAATTTCAATGAACATCTAAGCCTAGGGTGTGTAACTAGCGCCCGCGGGCCACAATTCGGCTCGCCAAAAATTTCTGGTCGCTCTATCTAATATCTTTTATATTACTTTTAGCACTATCTATTATCTTTTTTAAGAAGCAGACCAATAAACCTACTTAGGGATCAGCTTTATTCACATTTTTTTAATTTTGGTTGTATGTATATAGGGTTAAATATGTGTTTTTTCTGAGAATGAGCAGTAAAATGGGCAACAATTTATCCCTCCATGTACTAAATTTTTTTAGGTGACCCCTGATCTAAATAGTGTTCAAACTTCTATAGTTTTAACACATATTTCATGTTTTGTAAATCAATTGGATAATTTCGGATAACGTTAGGATGGGATAAATTACAGTTCGGCTATGGTGAGGATAATCAATATGTCAGTATGTAATCAGGAAAACAGTAGAGAAAAAATTTAAGTAGCGACACCATTTAAGTCTTCAAAAAAATATATATATATACCTAGTGATTCACTAAAAAGTGGAGCGTTTTGAAAGCAGCGCTTATGTATCGATTGGGCAAGCAGTAAGAACCCATGGCTGTGTAGCTGTGTACCGTATATAATTGATTTTAGAGATTGCTTTTAGATAAAGATGCCAGCTATTTATATTATAAAAATCATCCTTACATTGTTGACTCTTAATACAAGTACTTTTGCTGATGATTAGGCATTTTTCTTTGAAACACCCGATGTTTGCAAAAATATTACAGGGTTTTTTCCTGATGACGATCCAAATATTTTCAACTTGGACAGTTATTTCTGAAATAGGATGGCCAGTTCGTTCTCATTGCTGAGACAACCATCAAAATGCAGTACTTTATAAATATGAAGAAGAGTTGGAGAAGTCTTGGTATAGAAGAAATCAGAAACTTAATGCTGTGACAGTTTTTGTAACTAGTAATTGCATCAATATTAGTCATTACTAACGCAAATGTTAAATTTGCAAGAAAACACATTTAACATTTCAGTTTTATTCACAGTCGGTACCAACTCAAACTTGGGAAACATAGTAATGAAATATATTGTACTGAAATGATTTCCCACTGTACATACATTTGAAACATGCTTAAAATACATGCCAGGCCCAAAACTTTTTCCAAATCTTTTTGAAATATATATATATATATATATATATATATATACAT
>CABFPE010000102.1:670102-687959 GCA_900660155.1 Hofstenia miamia
AGCTTGACTACAAACTGAAGACAGCATTCGACTAAACTCAACTTGACAAAAGAATTCGAGTGCTCACAAAGGCATCTACATAAATCGTGCGCCATTTTACTTGTGATGCAAAAATTCTAATGCAAATATGTACTAAGAATGAAAAATAATCCAATTATAGAGTTAAAATACATTTTTGAAGGAGAAAAATAAGGTCAAATTCGCATTTTCTTAAAAAATATGATTATGCAATTCGCATAAAAAATCAGGAGTGGAAACTATGTACATACATGTATCGTGAAATTCAATTACTGTACGAATATTGAACAGGCTTGCGTCCAAATCACTTAAATTTCAAAGTAGACGATAATTGAAATTTCCATGACAACAAATAGTTCTAAGTTTGAGAGTTAACTTTGAAAACGATAACACTGATCGTAAAGGAAATTTGTTTAAGGTACAGATTGAAACTATATTAAATAAACAAAAATAAATAAATCACAATATGTCAGAATCCAATGATGGGGACTCAAATCCCTAGTAAAGTCTTGACATAGTTCTGATGATTAACAACTGCTTATGGTAAGACGAAGTCAATAAACTAAATTTCAAATGAGTAGGAACCCTATTGGGCCAGGTTGTTAAAAAACTAAATATTAAAATTTAAAATATTCCATAGTTCTGAAAGTGATTTAGAAAGAGGAATTGAAATTGAACCGATGGCAGACATAACAGCAATAGCTAAGATTTCGTCATCAGTGGTAGCCCAAGGGAATCATCAATTAATTTATCAATCATGGCGTTTTGATGACCAGCGGTTCTAATATCACGCATGAAAGAGCTGGAATGAAACTATTGCCTGTAACAAAATGCTAATCAGAACGACGTTCAATTTGAACAAATACACGAAAAAGCAAACAGAAATCCTTTGTCATGCGTCTCCTAAATTTTCTTTCATTTACTTCTCAGCGAACTCACATAGGTTAACGAACTTTGTATGTGCAGAAATACAACAATCATAATTTCAAAATTGACAGTGATATACAGAATATACGCCAGGACTGAATTACAAATAAGCTGATATTTGAGGCATACCAAATTAACTTACTTACCAATACCAAGCCTATCATTACGGACTTGCTATCATAAATAAATTATAAAAAAAACACTGAATAATTTTTGAAAATTCGGCTCTATTCCAACAATGCTCAAAATAACATTGTTAAATTCAGCCCGCACAGTCGCTTTGCACTTTGCGGCATAGCGTTTAAATTATTTATAACATTTTTGGATATATGATTGAGCTTTGAGTATTTATAAAAAATGCGGTGAAACGTTACACTGATTATGTTTGCAAATTTTACTTCTTCTACCATATCATTTTGCTGGAGCGACTGAGAGTATCTTTCTAAGAAATTTTTCATCTCGAAGCTCCCAAGGACCTCTTCCTACCCCCACTCTGCCACCCCCACACACATACATAAATCATGATATCTTCATATATACAACATGGTTGAGAAATATTTTTGCAAACAAACATTTGAATCAATGAATGTTGGGCTAAATTAAGATTCATTTTGTTAATTTTACCTTGGATTGCATTGCAATAGAATAGAAAATAATTTGTAGTAAGATAATTCCTTGTGTAACTCCTAACAATTTTACACGATAAATACTCTTTCAATTAAAAAACATACACACATCTGAAGAAGGTAGATGTCAACTTAGGATTGGTAGAACTATATATTTTAATTGACTTACTACTTAGATAATAACACAGCAGAAGTTCTTTCTAGGTTAGAAGCAAGGATTGCTAGAGAAGGATAGACAACCAGTAGAACAGTGCAAAATAATGCGGAGGCTGCAAACTATTTTGTACTAAATTGATGAACTTAACTACATAAATCTTGCCATGCAGTAATACATAATTATGTATTGTTTTAGGCTAATAGTTTTCATAAATATACACTAATATCTATATGCACGTTTTAAAAATAATCCAACTTTATATTGCAAAAAAATTTTTGTTGCTTAATGGGAAACTTACATTTGACACTAAATAAGATAACGTAAGTAAAAATTAGACTATCGTTCAAGATCAACAAAATATGTACACTGTGCAAAATGCAAATACAGAAATATTATTGGGAAACCTTTTCCAGTTTACACTTTTTTAAAATGTATCAATGACTTCTGAAAGTATTCGAGCAACGCTTAATCACAGCTTTTTATTGAAATAAAAAAGTAGGCATTATATAAAAGAGTCAGCAATCTTAGACCATTTTCATGCTAAATTGATGACAACAATACACAAACAAGTCTAATAAAATACAACAAAGTCCTTTCATTCATCAATGCACACATTTTCCTTAAATGTGATGAAATCACCAAGGTAAATTTAATGAAAAGTTCTTATTTTGTTGCAACAACGCTATACAATATATTTAAAGATTAATTCATTCAGTTCATTTGAGCAACAGGAAAAAGTCTTAAACGTGCAAATTTCGGAAAGTGTAATCTGCTTAAAAATCGTGCAAAATTCAGTTTGTCTCCCTAACTTTAAAGGATGCTAGACGTCTTCTAATGGTTACGAAGACATCGATTTTGTGAAGTTTATTGCTTAGAAAGCAATGAATGTATATGGAAGATTGAAGAAAAGAGAGTAGGGATAATATGACCTTTCTTTGCGATCATCAATGAATTTTCTGGCCAATGATAACTACAAGGGTTCATGTTGGATGTAACTTTTTCATTTTAACAATAAAATCACTATATAGGAAATTTATTTTTAAGCAAAAAAAATTGATCTACAATATTGGCATATAAGTAGGTTAAGCCACAAGTTAAACCAGCCGTACGCTCACTCTTACTGTTAAACTAACAAAATTACACAAAAAATAACTTTATCAATAAAAATAAGCATTTAGACACAGAAAAGTTTGAATGGAAAAATTATGTAACGATAATCTTATTGTTTTTCAATAATTCTGTAATAACACTATTCAACAGTATTTCAAACAATAACCATTCAGCCAGAGATGAATATGGGATAACCATTTGGTACCCAATAATAACTCATTTTTGAAACTTCGGCACAAGTCCTCCCTTGGCAATTCCTTATTCGACTCAATTATTATAAAAATTTATAGTGTTAATGTAATCTCAATTACTTAGCCAAACTCAATGTCGTTTTTAGTACAAATTTAAATAACTCCGAAATATTTCGCTACTTACGCCTTTCTTGATAAAAATTATATACATATAAAAAATAATTTATTTAATGGTTAATAACTGCATTAATGTTAGCTTACCTTCAAAATATTGGGAAAAATAGATTTTCAACATTATACTGAAGAAATTAATGTAGTATTGTTGACAAGATTAGCATCGTAGTAATGCTGCCGAATTGAATTTCCGTGGCAGAAATATACAAAATGCGTGTAGTGATCGCTGAATCAAAATGCTTCAATTGACTACGACGTTTTCTACGCGTACATGAAAAATGGAACTATTAAATTTATTGCAGCCTCCCCATTTCTTGGCACTATGCGCTGTGTTGCATATCCTCTTTAGCAATCCTTTGTTAGAAGAAACCCTAATGTCTTCTATCGACTACAATTCTTTCCTTTATAACAACATTAAAATAAATTGTACGCCTACAATTAATTGAAGATGATGTTCAGATCTCAATGGTTATAAGAATAAAAGTTTTAAAAAATAAAAAGAAGACAGAATGAGCCTGCATGTGTTCACAAAGTAAAAGGCCACTTTCCGCATACATTTCTACGTTATATATCACTGTTATTCAATAATTTTATGGATGAACACATTCGACTACTGCTAAGAAACAAAAACGCAATTGGAACGAGGAGCCCTAACCCTAATAGATTCCCTTACAGCATACACACCAAATTATCCCGAAAAATCTGATGTTATAATTGTTTCTTTTGAACTAGCGACGAGCTCTGTTAAAAATCCATGTAAATCAATCAATTCCTCTTGCAATAAGTTGCTGTTGATGGAGGTAAGTTAAAAAATTCTGACAAAAACCGGTAGGTTTTAAAGCACCATTTGAATTAACATGTAAACGCGTTTTGACTCAAGTAGGAATCTATCCTACAATTCCAATCGAGCATGCATGTATCTTTATAAAATTCGATTTTAAAAGGCATGGTTCCAAATACATTCATCACTAAGATCTCTGGTGTTGGATTGAGAAGAATGTAAGATTCTCTAAGTCGATGGAATTTCTCGTATTTATACATAATTGCCATATTATTAACACACGTCCATATTAAAACGCTATAAAATTGAATTTTATCTATTTTGGAAACCGTCGAGGAAATAAAAAAGCAACGGTTTTAATTATAAAAATAGTTAGAATATCAATTGGAGAAATAATGTCAAGCTATTGTTCTATTAAGAGCAAAGAGATTAATTAGTAAGTTTCCATTACCTCAACCAATTGCAGGAATCTACTTAATTTATTGTGAACACGAATTTATAGCGTTGCATTTATGAGTCACAGCCTTACGTATGGAAATAGCAAAAAAAACAGTCGAAAAGCAATTCTATATGACGCGATAAGTGACGCTTATGGGACATGTGAAACTATGAATTTCAAACAAAATTATTTGCATCCATTTTATAGTCAAATTTCGAGAAAGCAGCCATAAAGCTATCTAATTTCCGTGATAAGAAATCATTTTGGTTTATTTGATTCCAATTCTTGTTTACGGTGATTAATACAAAAAACATTGTCTTTTATTTCTCTAGACTAGAGTCCTGCACTTGAGTAAAGATACAAGAGCTGATTGCATATAGAGATACATTTTCGGTCCCGATTCTACAGGTCCCGTCCGTCTTCAATTTGCAATCCGGACCTAGTCGTGTGAGATTTGGCCGGTGGTTCTGCAATCTTTTTATGGTAGTTTACTTAGAGTAAAATGTTCTAAAATTACGCATTATTTATCAAATTATATACTGAATTGAGATGTTACAAAACATAGTTAGCTTCGTTAATATACTATAAAAGCAAATATACAACATTATCTTAACTGGACTCTATACGGGTTTGAAATCCACATTATTACGTCTGAAAACAGATACTGATGTCATGACAGAGATATAAGGGGTTTCCAATGAATTAATTTCTGGGATAGGTATTACTCTACTCACAATATACGATATAGTTTTAATTTAATTAATTACGACACGTCACTGTTTAATAACTCGTAGTAGTTTCTAGTTGACTAAAATATAGAACAACTTCAGTCTAAGAGTGGGAAGGAATTTTTACGCGCGATTATTTGAAATATGTGATTTGAAATTTTGATGTGGCGATAACACCGCTTTACTGTCATTTTAATTGATGTAAATGACAGAAATGAGGAAAGCTATTTGTTTTAAATTCGATATATATATTGCGCAGAAGAGAAAATCATGCAAATTTCGCAACATAATAGCATAAAATGGAGGTTTAAACACTTATTAAAAAATCAATTAAATTCTGCATACACTTTTGAGTAAATATGCAACTGAGGATATCAACACCGGATTAAAGTAAGTAGAATGTAAGGCGCTCCCTATTATAACAATTAGAACTAGTTTTGCAACTATTGCGTTGTAGTACGCTCCATATATATTATATAATATAAAAATTTAATATAAATTTAACAATTTGTAGTTATAGAAGCTACAAATCTAAACAAAATGTAAGAATTCCAAAACATTAATTGCACAACTTTTAAAAAATATTCATCGTGGATATATAAAATTTGACGAAAAACAGACTTACATAAAGAAATAGTATTATTAGTCCAGAAAAAACAAATTGGGATCAATTTCAAAACTAAATATAAACAAACCTAATAAAAGAACTTAAGTTCTTGACACCTGTAAATAGTGAATTGGAAACTATATGTTGCAAATTAAAAATAAACTTTTAGCGTAGGCGTATAAGTAGCACTTGACAGTGATTCTTTTATTGAAGTAAAAAATTGAAATTTTGTGAAAAATTGTCTGTTTTCCTCGTTTTCAAACGCTTAAACATCACGATATGGATTTCTGAAAAAAATATCAAATCGGTTAAATGTTACCAGAGACACTTGAGGGAATTTTAATTCTAGGCTGATAAATTTAATGATATACTTTGTATTTGACTAAATCAGCAATAACAAAAACTAGCAATAATAAAATTACAAAATCAGAGTTCGTTAAACTGAATATGGAAAACGAAAGCATGAGGTAATCGCTGACGTAAGCAGCGGAAGAGAATTAAAATATTTACTATGAAAAAACGCATTCAAAAAATGAACGTCACCGAATAAATTCACTATTTTTGATGTCTATCGTTTCTACAAACTAATTTGGGTAATAATGTGGTTAACAGCATATATGGCTTCATTAATTTCTCTTTATGTAATAGAAGAGTGTTAATTTTATATTGTACAGACACAGAGACAAATCATCAAATATTATTAAAATTTAACGTAAAAGATTGCATGTGTGTATGTAAAATACATTGATTGAAATTTCAACACAAAATTGACCTGAATAATCCTTACAATTAATTCCTAACAATTTAATATAACAGGGTTTACAAGTTTACAAGGTCCGGTCGAAAATACTGAAAATCGCGAATATAATGCAAATGGTTAACGAATTATTATAAATAAACTAGCAACTCTATATAATTGTTAGGCCAAAGTTAGATTTAAACTGATAACAAAAGCATTTGTGATTTTTTGATACAAATCAGCTCTATATTTCAATTTAAATCAGGGGTGCGATTAGGGAACAGGAAAGACAACTACCGGCTTTTTTAGAGGTAAGTGGTTAATCAAATTTAAAAACTTCCCTTTTTCCTCAAAAAACATTTTTGATGATAATTTTTTTCTGTAAAAATAGGTGCCAACTCCTTCCTCCTGTTGCAAAAATCCTAACGGGCCACTGATTTAAATGTAAGTTTATGAATTTTTAAAACCTATTTAGTAGAAACATATTTTAAACCAATAGTTTATAAAAAATAGCAACATTATTTTAGGATACTAAACTAACTCCAAGTTTGGATAGACTTTATCAAGATATGTTTGCACCACTTAGAGTTCCGTTATCAGATTTCAAGAGATTGGTTTTGGATCCTGAAGTAAAGTTAAAATCGATGACTACTGGTGATACCTATGCAATTGAACACATCACAGTTCCAGACAAGTTATCTCTACTCATATCAGGAAGGTAAATAATTGCATATTTGAAGAATTAGACATAAATGTATTGGTAAATAGAATTTCACAGATATCATTGAAATAAAATTCATATATAAATTTTGTGGTATGCACAACGTTGCAGATAGACAGAATTTTATGTATGGGCATAAGCTGAAAATTTTCAGGCTGGTCCAGGTTAATGCAATTTTTGAGACTCAAATAAAATTTAATAAGTACACTATAACGCTGATAGTTACAGTAGATTCACATTACTCTAAACTACCACGCTTAAGTTTCAACTTTGCTTAAAATTATTTTTGGGATAAAATACAATGAATGAATTACGGTCTTCACAGCAATGCTGAAAGGATTTCGGAAGAATAAAATCTAAATAAATGTCTCAATTCCCCTACTCTTGGCAATAATTGAACTTGTGTCGTAGTATTATGCTTCATAAGGCTATGTTGTACAGTAGAGTTCTGCAGGATCAGAATTATTTTGATCTCAGGTCGTACCATACGAGTCCTATAAAATTTTCTGTTCACATGGGATGCCAAAGCCTAAATTCAATTATGTTTAAAATTGGTAATATTCTGAAAACCGTGGTCCCAGTTTCCTAACATATGATCGCAGCCAATGGGACCCACAGAAGCCCAATTCAAACTAGTACAGCTGATTTTTAACAAAAAGTTTAGGAAGTTTCTAACAGTCATAAGATGAGGAGAACTTCTATGAAAATCATTCATTCAAGTGGAAATTCAAATTAGAAGTGAGCTATATTGCAAAATCGAAATGTAAAATTAGGTTTCAATACTTCCAAAAAAGATCGGATGTTAGCAGGATTGGCATGTTTTAAAAACAACTGTTTTTTGCAATGTTTTTATGAATGTTTTTTAAAATTTATTTAAAACTTTAGGGGAACTTTCAAAAATAATTTTTGGATTTTGTCCATTCTTATTTTCAGAGCCGATTTTTTACAGCAAAAACCATTAAACTTGCGCATTTTTTAGGTGTATGCAACCAAAAATAAATTTTGATAAGTTTATCATAATTCAATGTTTGCTACTATATGTATTTTCAGTAAAATTTTAGTACCTTGACGTGGGCCTGTGTAAGAGCAACAAAACATTGCCTTAAAGGTTTAAAACTTTTTTTGGAAAAAATACACTTTTTTTGCCAACCCTGAATGTAAGAAAAGGATGTAGTTAACATGTATGAGGCGTTGCGATGCCTTGAAAATTAGAGACATATGAATTCACAAGAGCTCGAAAACTCTCTTCACATCCAGAGGCTCCACATCAAATCTTGAATGTTTTAGCCCACGTGAATTTATTGAATATTAGCGATAAAGTCAGAATTTATAAATAACACGATTATAGATAAAAAATTTATTACTTTCGTTTACGGAAACTTCATAAATGACAAAAATCCTATTACTTTTATGGACTTCAAACGACTAATAAAATATAGGTGTACAACTATGAATCTCGTAAAGATGTAGAACAGAACTTTTCCACTTCTGTCTACAGGGCACACATAAAATATCTATTCAGGTAGACTTATATAGTCACGTACGTAAAAAATCACACCTGGTCTCTTTCGGAGATCAGTTAATGCTTTCTTGAAGAAAACGCATACGTCACCATGCAAAACAGTGTAGAGAAATTTTACAATTCAGGAATAGTTCTATAGTCAATAACATAAATTAGTCATAGACGTATATGAAGTGAGTAGATACATCTACATTCATGCATACATCATTTTATCTCTTTAAAATTAATATCAAATTTGAAATGCTTATAGCTTCATTACATATTAAAATCCATGTATAATGAGTTATACATAAATAGTAAAAATAATTTTGAAATCATCTATAAGCTGTTTTAAACACATTATATTTACACCAACTTCAAAATAATTAACTAAGTTAATCGATTTTCTCAGTCAAAACGTAGACAGAAGATACAAAAATTGATTGGTTCGAAGACATTAGAATGGCGTTATCTTACCAAAACATGACTATTACTATTCGGAAATATTAATTAAAACTGCAACGATAGAATCAAAATTTTACACTCATTTAAATATAGCAAGATAAATAAATTTCAAGTTGATTCATACCAATTGCATACATAAACTTACAAACCGCTTCATCCATATTTTCCGAAAGTTTTCTCACGCAATTTGCGATTAGGAGCAGTGAGTAAGAAGCATAAGAGATACTTGGAGGAGTTGGGAGTGCCAAAGTAGGGAGGAGCAGTAGCACAGAAGGCAGCATTGTTAGGAACAGCTAGAGTCCTGAGGAAAGCTCTCAGACTCCCTGGGAACTGGTGAGTTCCCCGAGCTGAGAGGAATACCAGCATGAAGCTGTGCGAAGTAAGAAATAATAATAATAATAATAATAATAATAATACGTTTATATAGAATTTGGACGATTCTTCTGTTTGAGAAAAGATGCCACCCATAAAAAGCCGTTAATTAGAAAAAATTATTGGAGGGTCTATCTCCCCAATGAAAGTTAGGAAAAGTCATCAAAATTCAACAAAAAACTTCCATAACTTCTTGAGTAAGTCAAAACGAAAGACGAGACAATTATCTATCTAGCGGTGTTTTTAGGGTGTTAGATTCATTATTATTTTGTGAGTAATGAGCGTCTAAAAAAATTTCTTATAAAAATTTGCAAAAAAAATACCTGGGTTGATTTGGAGTACGATAGGAAAGAGAAATTTGTAATTCTAAAACTAAAAATTGTATCCAAAGATCTTTAAAGGTTTCATACTTTATACTGCGCAATGGCATGCATAATTTCTAAGCTAGACTTGTGGATACAAATCATGTGCGAGTATTAGAAATCACATAGAGGTCGAATAAAAGCTTAAAAATAGAGACAATTGCATAAAATATAGAAATGCTTAGAAGTTGAAACTCAAATATATTTTAGAAAAATAATTTATACTAGTAATTAAAACAATCGAAAAAAGGCTATTATCTTGTGAGTAAATTCCAGTTCAAAATGTATCTTACGAGAGTTTGGAATCTTACACTGGAATCTTTAAAGGTTTCAAGAAATTATGACGGTTGAAGTATAAAGTCCGAAATTCAAACATTCAAACAACTTATTGATTATCTTTAACGTTCAAACAACTTTGAAGCGGTAAAATACTTTAACTAATTATTCACAATCAGAAACAATGTCATAAAGAGTAAACTGAAAGAGTTTAAGATTAAAATCAGTTCTCATACAAAGTGATGCTTTGAAACAAAGTATACAACTGAAGTTTCGGTATGATTTGACAAACATTTTGAATATATTCCACTTTCCCCCAAAATTTTACAGATATATATATATATATATATATATGTATATATATATGTGAACAATATTTACTTTTATTGCATTCATATTATTTAATTAATTTAAGCTTATAGAAAGCCTAAATAATTTACTAGTATATTAATTTTTTAGAATGTTAAGCAAATGCATTAGAAACTGTGAAATTAATAATAAACGATATTCCGAAATATAATTCCATTTTTAATCAAAGCTGATATATATTTTCTATAAATTTCGCTATTGAGTAAAAAAGCATAATCGGAATTCCAAACAACAATTTGGGAAACGAACATACTTTCACCTAACTGCCCGAAATAAGCGGTCCTACTTTTCGGCTGATTAAATCGTACATCTAAGATGGATCATTGGCTATATTCCTTGAATTCCCGATTTCACAGGACTGATTAAATTTTGTAGGTCACTACGTGTTCCACCAATGGCGCAGAACATTCAAAATATCTAGTTGCCCATACATTCAAATGATCAGTAAATTTCAAAAACAAATTACCCGATAAACTCGATTAATCGATTTTAGGATTGTATCGTTTTTCAGCTCGAACAGATTAAAAATTTTTGCGAACCTCCTGAAAAACCACCTCAAATAAGAATTCCCTACTGTGCCTAACATCCGAAACTATTGATAAAGAAGTTCTCAACAGTTCATTAAAAATGGAATTAATGCCACTGGATGCAAACTGCAAGATATATCGAAAAGTAATAGGCAATACGAAATTTGTATTTTAGACAACACACAAGAATTCGCAAATGACAAAACTAATTGAAATTTCTCAATGGAATTAAGAAATACGTCAATCAAGCGGAATTACTACAGCGAAAACTTTCTCTCTTTATTTCTCTCGCGTTTTCAAAAGATTAATGTTCCAAAATTGAAAAGTTTTACTATTATCTACAAGAAAAAATTATTTAAATTTGTGTAAGAGCTTAGAAAAGTCAATTTACGCTAGAAGAAAAAAAACCTCTCATTAATTATTATTGAAATAAAACACCCATATATTTCCAAATATCATCATTTTAAACTTTATTATTAGAATAACCATATACGTTTAACGAAATGAAAATATAATTCAGAACTATAGCATGTTTATGACAGAAGCGCAAGGTCTGACCTGTCAAGTTATGGCCGGAGTGGATTTGAGAAAAACAAAAAGAAACCAATTAGAAGGTAACTAAATTTGTATGGAAGTGCCCCATATAAACATACGTACTAAACTTACTAATTAATTGGATGACACAATATACAATTTTTAAATTTTTTGAAATTTTCACTATTTCATACACTTCGGGGGACCGAATTTTTGGCACTGCTACAGGCATGGGATTATGTTTGGTTAGACAATTGCATACTATTTTTAACAATAATACTACAAAGGCGTCGGAATGCCAAGTATTATTGCATTTACACAGCCTAAGATATTAACAAAACGGTTTTCACCATTTCAATTTTCACAGAGGAATCCGCCATTGTATTGACGAAAAATCTTTTTTGATATGCTATGGATATTAATTCGATCGTGTGGAAAATATTTTTCACACCACACAGGCTAACAGATTTTCAATAATCAATTGGTTGATAAATAATTAGATATCCCATTCTATAAATTTGATTATAAAAATCAAATATTTATAAAATCTTAGAAAACATTTAGTGAGCCAAACTGCGAAAAAATTCATTCCATATTTCTTATAAGGTACTCACGTCTCAGCATTTTCGTCTGGCAATTGATAAAGAAATATTTTCGAATTATTCAGAAAAATTTGCTTAATTATCGCAAAAATATAGAACAACTAAAAGCTGACCGAAAAACGCGAAATTGATTGTTTGCCGACCTTGGTCCATAAAACTACATTTAAAACATAATCAAATTACTACAGGAATGTTAATAAAAATGCAGCCAATTAAAGAATTTGTTAAAAATTAAAAAATTAAGCCAGAACAGACTAGTTTTGCTAAATTATAAATGTTATTTTGTTTGATAACCAATAATTTAATATTGGGATTACAAAACATTACGTGTTTAATTCTAGATCATGGAAAAGCATTGCGATTAGTGGATTACAGATATTTGTAGTCGATCATTCACAATAAGCAATCACTTAAAAATATTGTGAAATTTTTTTAGTAGATACATTGTATTGAATTACACTAGTAGGATAAAATAACGCATATTGTTAAAATTTGTTATAAAAAATGGCTATTTTTAAAACTTATAAAAAATAATTGTAATACTTCAATTGAAATAAGTCATAGAATAATTATTTAAATGCCATAGTAAAATAGAGAATACTCTTCAAATATTAAATTAAAACTGGAGCAGCAAATGGTGTTTGTGAATCTGTTATAAACGGCGTCTATTGGATGAAATTCATAATGATTCTCATCAAACAGAACAAAATACAAATTTGAATTCTTGCAAAAATTTTATGCAAAAGAATAATTTTAAATGATAACTTGTGTATACTAGAAATCCATACATTTTCAAAGTGCAAATTAAAAAAAATTAACAAAACAAGTTACATTAGGTATACAATAAAACAGGTAATGTTATGTAAACATACAAAATAACTGATGTACTTCAGTTAATGCAGAAGACTTTCCACACCTTGATTCACAATTTCAGTCGTCATGTTTGTAATTATGTCCTCATCAATTTTGTCCAAGGAAAGTTTCATGTGTTGCATAAGTTGTCAATGAGTTTATGAATTTCATTCTTGTACACCACATCATTAAGAAGTTTGTCATATATAAGTGTAATATGAAAATTAAGAGGACATAATTTTTTGTAGTTCCTTAAAAAATTTTGAGGTTCCCAACTTTTGGACTTCCCTCTTTTTGAAATGCTTGTACTTCAGTGCTCTTTGTAGATGGTTGCCAGAAAAGTATAATAAATTTCATACTTTGTTGCCCTTTTACATATTGATAAATTACTTGACTTTTTTTGCCATTTTCTTAATAACTTTAGTTGAGATCACTGGCGTGTTCTAAGCTCAAGATATTTCTCTTTCTCTCCAAGTTTGCCAATTGTTGCTAGTAAATTCAAGCGCGATCCATCAATTCGGCGAGGTTTGTAGTCAACTTAATATGATTTATGACTGGAAGTATATGTCACCTCCTGAAAAAAACTATTGAACCTATAATGCGTCCGCCTCATTACACCAATGAATTATTTTCCCTTAACGGATGAATTGGTTTACTAACATTAATTGAGTTGGTTAACAGGTTAAACAAAAATCTTAATCAGTTCCAGCTCTACATAACATTATATCTTTTCCTAAAATTTGATATTGGGCTAAACCGATCTTGGATGATTTACCCACATTATTTTACTTTCCTATCATTTTCTTTTCAGCAGCTTTGTCAAGGAGTCGAGCTTCTAACAAGTCGAGCCGCGCTTGAGCACAGTATTGGATATACAACGACCCCAAAACAGGCCTTTTTTAAGGAAAGCAAATTTGTAGTTCTATTTGTTGTTTTGATTATGCAGATATTTCTTATTTTTCATTCACTATGCCTTTCTTATAATCTTATTTAAGAAATGTTTATTAAATAATAAGAAGAGCTATGTAAAACATTCTTTGAGCGCAGTACTTTAAAAAATGTCGAGCTAAAACAAGCCTCATTGAAAGATTTTATGTGGCCGGCCGAGCTGAGCCGAACCTACTAAAAATTTAAACGAGCAGAACTGAGACTATCTTGGAAATTTTGGTTCGTTGACAAGTCTGCTTTTCAGTTTCCATAAACGAGAAAATAGGTTTGTTATTAACGCGGTGAGAGAGACAGACTTGAACAATTTCATGTAATTTTATATAATATACAATTTTATTTGTCCCTCGATATAAGTTAACAACACTGTCTGTCAGAGAGTACAATCTTCCGCCATATATAATGATTTACGCATTAAGTTGGTATTTATCCATAAATGTCATGTCAGCAAACATGAACTTTTCAAAAAATTTCAAATCAGAATAGTAAAAGCTTTTCATTGGAAAAAATTTAATAGATTTTATCCACATATTATAATAATAAAATGGGCAAAAACACCAAAGTAGATTCAACTAAAATGTAATGTGTTTCATTTTAGAAAGTGAGACTTCGGTTTAATGTTCAGTTGAAAACTTTTGCCAAACAATTTGATATGAAGATTATGAAGTAAATAAATCATCAACTCTTACATAATTTACAGGTTCTCCATTGACCAATATATTTATTTTCCATAGCCATCACATTTAAATTCATATTTATAATCCCTCCATCTCATGTGTTGTCTCATGATGACACTATTGAGATTAATATGCAAATTTGGCAGACTAAAATGCGGAAACCACGATCCTGACGGAATAGGCTTTTCTGACCGGGCTAGCGTTTTCCACTTTCTGTTAAAATACAAGCACATATCGCTAAAAAATTGTAATAAAACTTTAAAGCAAATACGAGTAAAATATTACTACAAGTTTCGTCAAACGAAATTTCTATTAGTCCCAAAACATAGCCATATCTCCTAAAAGCCACTAAAATATATGTCACCAGTTCCATTACTGTAAATTTTAAATATATTATATTGTTCTAAAAAGAAATGAATGAAAACTATATTTGTTAAATTTATTCTTATCCTTCAGCAAAAGAGACAATTCTGAAATAATAAAAAATGGTCATAATTAGAAATCACGATCCAAGCATAGGACATTACAGAAATCCTTCCTGCACATAATATACTTAGCGAATTTGACTTTGGAAGTGTTTTACAATTTCCTAAACGCATAATGAGGAGTAATATTGTCTAGACAAAGCGACCCCTGTTTATCGATCCATTGAGCAAGAAAGAAATTATTCCTAAATGTCACTTACGTAATCTGCTGGAACTACTTTTGAAGTTTTAAATCGGATTATGATCATAAAAATGACGGCAGCTTATTATGTGAGCGCGTGATATGCTTTCCTAACTATAAAATGAAGATGGTACCTGAAACTCAAGAATGAAATGTTCCCTTTTACTATTCATCACCCAAGAACTGCAACTAATATATATATATATATATAAAGAAAAATTCTAAAACTATTGTTTCTTATGAAAAATCAACCATTTTATGTACATCCAATGTTCTAAGACCTTCATTCAAGGGTCAATATATCCAATGTAATAAGATATAATCCAATTAAACTCGTAACGCCGCTGTTCACTGAATGTGACTGTGACGCAAACACAGCTCAAATAAACTAAACAACAGAAATCATGCAATGTCAAAGCATAGTCTCCTAACACTTACTTTTTTACCAAACATGGACTCAACCTTTCTAATAAAAACATGAACATGACAAATAAACCTTTAAAAATAGACAAGTGAATGCAAAGTTAAGTTCTGCAAACACATTATTAATTTTTTATGTCTTAATTTACAGTAACACAGAATACAACATCATCAATGGCGGCGGTTTTGCTTCAATTGACTCCAAATGAATAAAACATTAAAGAAACGCGAGTAGCGCTAGCAGAGAAAAATTATTAAGAGTGCGCAATTAATTAACCCGCGAGCGAAGTCAAGCATCTCAAACTACAAATTAAGCAGACGTGGAAGTAATTAATAAACGTGTTTATTCGCTCACCGTGTCGGTTAATTGCTTCCACTGATAAATTCGATCTAGCAGAGAACTATGTGAATTGAAATTTCAAATAAATGAATTAATGTCCCATTGCGCTTTTGTGGGAAATATTTTGTGAACAATTATGCAAAACAGATATTTTGACAGCTAGGAGAACTTCTTGCATAAATTAAATTAGAACATACCACGAGAATTCTCGAAATGTAATACTGCATTTAGGAGCTCAGAAGTAGAATAGAGCTGGCCCAAAAAGAAAATAGGATTGAGTACCAGAAGAGTCACACATATAATATAGTTTTTTCTAACTATCCATGTGATTATAAATATTAGAATGTGAGAACATGAAAGGTCTGAAAGTTATAAATGGAATATTAAAATATTCAAAATGCCTAATTAATATTCTTCACAATAAGCAAGTTGGTCACATTTAATAACGATTATACTTGATAAAATGTCTATAAATTAAGAAACGGGGGTGGTATTAAATTAAATTATTCAAGAATAACTGAATGGTTTTGGAAGCACGACGGTGGGCAGTCAACTTGCACCTGACCTACGTGTTTTTCAAAAGGTTGTCGAAATTCTCGTTGATCTGATAACCAAAATGCATAATGCATGTAATATTCCAATTAAAGTAGAATTTAATTTATATGCTAAGCAAAAGAAATTTGAATCGAGAGGCAACAATGAAATCCAGCCAAAAATAACAGAGGCTATTCGGATGAAATTCACACAAAATAAAATTTAGAAATATTAAGAAAGGACATTTATATTTTGCTTATCTGAAAGAGAATTATAAATTGAAATTATTTGAGAAATAATTGAAAATAATTGCTGTATGCAACATGATTCCACCTGAAAGTTAAGCAGGTGGGGTGTCCAAACTTATCATATTGAACCAAATTAGCGGATTTTAAAGCTTGTATACGGATGAACCTTATCGAATGTTAATGAACGGGTTTTAGAAAGCTCGCCAAGTTGAATCAATACTGTGGTTATTCTACGTGGGCATAATAACAAGTAAAACGTTGAAATGATGCTAAAATCAAAATAATATTGATCAGGGCTGAAAGTACCACTTTGCTATATTACCAACTTGAATTTATGGGGTGGGCTTGCAAACCTCACCTGAATACTCGAAAAACAGGAACCAAAATTAAATTTAATTGCCAATCATTGCACAGCTAAATTTTCACGCAACCCATTAATTACTCTTATGGTCAAAACACAGTTTATTATATATCAAACCTGCCCAAATGTCTAAGTGGAGCCAAGGCTTTAGAGTGAAATAGATTGAACCATAGATCTGGGGAACATTTTATCTTAAAATTTCAAAAAAACAAACAAACAAACAAATTCCGTCAAATACATGACCTAAAATCGGAGGTAATGATCGGAAATTCAAATGTTTTCTAAATCTCTCCTTTAAAATCGAGATGTGTGTGCAGAAAAACTTATTCACAAAAGCTATATAAATACACTCTATAGATAATATGCGAAAATAATTGCTACTCCTGATTCTGGTCTCAGCTGGTATTAATTTTCCCGCGGCGTTAACTAACTATCTCACCAAATTCTATTAAAAATGGCAACATTTCGGTTCGTAATAAGGATATAAAATTTACAAAGAACTTTATAAAGTTGCTTGAATAAAAAATATTAAAATTTTAATTAATTTAATATATTACAACAAAACGCGTAAGATTTATATATATATAT
>CABFPE010000102.1:688050-720254 GCA_900660155.1 Hofstenia miamia
TATTTATATATATATATATATATATATATATATATTCTAACTACACAGAGGAGTATTTACAGGGGTACAGACTCCCCTCCTCAATGTGATGGTATCCCTTACCCTAATAATCAATACATGTAGGGTGAACGTTGGCCTACCCTAGGCTTTGATGCTATTTTTCGCAAGCTTAATGGCAAGTTCTAACCTATTATAGATTAGGACCATGTGCAAACCGAGAAAAAATGTCATAAAAACCCAAAAATACATTAGTTATTTATATTTTATACCTCATAACGTTGCCCTTCTATAATTTTAACAAAATGAAATAAAAATCTAACTATTCTCATTGCTGTAAACATAGACTAGATGTTTTCTTGCACATATCATCATGACACATTTATTCCAAAAATAGAAGTATGAATCATACTTTTTTAAAGGCAGCTTGGGACAGCATTCTTCATTAAAACTTCTGGATACGCCTGTTTAATCAAATATGTACATATGAATCAAATCCTTAAATTAGGATTACTCTATTTAAATGTTACAAATGAGATTTTCACATCTTTAAATTTTTTAATAAAAAGTACTACATACGTGCGAACACAGATTTGTCAAAAGAAGTTGGACTAATGTTTTGGATGAGGATTTGCTTGAAAATACAAGAACTCAAAGCCCTGGACACATAATTTTAAATATAAATGCACTTAGTTTTCAAAATGAAATACTTGTAGTACTTCAACATAATACTCTCATTATTTAATATTATCACTTGATGTGCTTTGTGGAATTGCTTTGCTAAATTATAAATTGAACTGTTCTATATTAAACAAAATAACTCTGTTTTCAATGTAATGGATTTTCTTTTAGTGTTCATATAACCTCAGAAGGACAATTTCTGCATAAATTAGAAGAGTTGTCATTTCTTGATTCTCCAGAATGGGAGTCACACAATGATAGTGATACTGATCCGTTTCAGGTGAGTAAATATTTTGTATGATGCTATAAAGCCTTGAACGTTAGGCCTGCAGGTCGCTCATATTCATTTCACATATTAAATGATCTACTTCCAAAATATTATTTACAATTTGCGCTTTTTCCAAAAGGCGACTTATCAATCTGAAAATATAGTCAACTTTAACTGAATATTTATTCAAATCTTTCATTCAAGTCGACATTTTTCAACACATTGACTATTTTAATTTTACTATTTTAATATAGCACAAGCATTTGTATATTTATCTAAATGGGAATTAAAAATCCCAAATTAGGGTCATCATCTGAAACCATTGCAAAACCAAAAAGTGATTATTGGGGACTATTGAAGGGGGTGGGGCATTTGACCAATTCTCAAAATTATAAAAATAATGTTATGTGACTAAACATATTTATTTAAGTGTCGAAGTACTAAATAGCTCCAAAATATTTTCTCTTTGTCCGGCAATACGCTGGTGCTATATGTTGAGATAATATTAAACGATTGGTCCTTCAAGCATCATTGAAGGAATACACAAAGTGTGAAATGGCAATAAGTAGATATAAATATAAAATTAATATAAAATGCTTTCCACGAAATCAATGTCCGACAGCAAATTCTTAGAATAAATGAAATGCAATAAGCATGCTTCTTTTATTCAAATGTTAAGTGGAAACTCTAATTAAAAACATAATACAGATTTTAAAAGCGTATTGATATTACAAAATAAAAAATCTTTTGAATCTAGATGGTATTTGCAAATGCTACGATTTAGGAATAAAGAGAAAGCAGAACTACCAAACAATTGAAAAGTATCTCTTAACAAAAATTCTAAATGTTCTATCTAATGTCAATTATATTTAGGTCACCATAACAGCTATACAACCCGCGTGCTACATAAGTTGGCCGCGTCGATCTCTCCAACACATCTTATATAACAACCGATATCTCAATGCGGTAATGACAAACTTGATTGGTCGAGATATCAGCAATAAATACTATTTCATCAACGACTTCAAGCGCAATTTCCACCTTCAGAGCAACTACGGCTCGACACATGGACGGGGACAAACAAACCGTCAGATGGAGCGGCAAATGGCATGGACTGAAAGTCTCACAGGAGTCAAAAGCGGCCTAAGGAAGAAGCCCGAGACTGGAAGTTTAAACGCGCTGAGAGAAATGCGCAGTTCAGAAAGACAAAACACATTCAACGAATCAAGTGAGTTTTTAAAGTACATGCAGATTATTAAAGTATTAAAGATGGTAAGGCTATTTAGAAATGCAAACCCGGATACAAAGTCCTTTCATATTAGTATTTACTTAATATTCAGTGCAAACAATGTTCGAGAAGAAACATTTTTTGTGAATAAAAAACAACTACTCAATGTGAAAAGCTAATAATTGAATTAAATAAGAAAAAATTGCTTAAAAATTGAAGAAAATATTTGTTTATCTGTTGTCTGCACATTCATTGTGCAAATGAAAAAAGCTGTGGTTGCATTTGAATACAATAACCTATGAAAGGTTCACCGTTCATAAATATGGTTACGCAGAGCTGCTAAAAGTTGTCTTGAATAATTAAAACCTGATATCACAGTGTATGATCTCAGCATTAATAAATAATAAACGAACGCAGGTGCAACAAAAACCTATATGTGCCTGAATAAACTGCATGTGAAAAATCAATAATAATCATTGATTAAGCAAATGACTGATAAAACACAATTGACAAATTCATCACCGATTTCAATAAGTACTTGATAAATTTTTGACCTATATTATGTTCATGCTTTGAAGAGTGCGCCTTTGGTCATTGCAGGCAATTGACCAACATCTGTGGTGTACTCTAACGCATTTACTATAATAAAATTTACTGAATTAGTGTGGGCAGCAGATTGAATTTGCATACAAACTTTAAAGTTAGTGCATACAATAAATTTAAAAAAATTTTAATTCAGAATTTTCTATATTTTCAAATGTGACATTCTGGTTGAGTAAAAATTGTAATTCGAGTAAAGGCAACCATAAAAGATTTTTAAGAATATTGCTTGTTCATATTTTAATAAATTATGGAACTTAATTTTTCTATTATATTATATTTTATTAAATTATTATTTAGTGTTCAACAACAGCTTTGGAGATTCATTTGATTATGATCGTAATCGGAATGGAGCAATACATAACTATCATAACCATCTCCTATCAGCACATCCACCTTTACATGAGTCTAGTACATGGATTGGAAATCCTCCGCCCCAAACTGTATATGATTGTCATCAACACTGGATGACTCCCGTGCAGAATCGTCACAGCTGTACGCCACCATTGTGTGGGAAGACACAGCAAACACTGAAAAGACATTTCTCGGCAGGATCTGTATCAGTGGCCCAGTCCGGTGGACAGGATAACCAAATAGTTGTTAGCGAGGCAATGACTAATGCTACAACTATTCTACAAAATGCTTTATCTAGTATATCCGATGCCCTTTCGAATTCAGGAAGCATGGCTAGTAATGCAGATAAAAGTAGTTCAACCACAAAACATCCAGATACGCAATCTCTCAGTGGAGGTGAAAAGAATAACTCAGCTCTTACTCTTTCGGAAATTAAGATATCAATGTCTGCTGAAGATGAAGCAGTCATATCAATTACTATGCCATGCAAGAAGCAGATTTCCATAGATTCCCTAGATTCAATAAGTTCCAAAAAGCTACAATCCTTCAGTAGTGCATCATTATCAATGGATCGATCAACTTCTACAGAAGAGGACACCACAAGTATAAGAAGAAGAAATCGAAAGTTAGTTAAAACTGCAAATGTAGTTGAAGAACATCCAGGAAGTGAGGAAAGTTTGAAGATTAAGGACAATTCACAAAGCAGTGGTGAAACAGTTAAAGTTAATTCAGAAGAAGAATACGAAGCTGAAATCAGCAGTCTAATGCAAAACTCTCCGCATAACATTCCAAAAATTGTTGAGCCTGAAATTAGAATTTTACAAAGTACACCAACACCAATAGAAGAATCTGAAGAAGAGTTTAGTTATCTTCAGAATATAAGCTATCCCATCTGCAATAACCATATAGATCAAGAATTCGATATGCAAGGACTATCCGACTTTGCAATAATATCAAAGGAAAATAATGCCGATATTATATTTGAAGAAGAAGAAGAAACAGACGATGAGTCAATGAGCTTGCTAAAGCAGTTTAATAAAATTGATGAAGAAGCAGTACTTTTACTTCAAGATCATCCGTCTTCTCAACGAAGTTCCAGAGAATCTCCCATGATTCACAGTGATTGGCATCAGGTCTATGACTGCAGTCGGAGAACAAAACGCTTAAAGCAAAGTAGAAGTGCTGATGAAGATTATTCAATGGGATTTGAACGACGGGTAGAAACGAAGAAACAATTTAACCAATTTCAATTGGGACATACATTTGATTCTAGTAATTCAGATTCCGTGTTTACATCTACATCTGTGGAATCAGAGTCGTTAATTCATGAAAATGCTAGTTTTGAAACAAAACTGCATACGGCTACAGGACATCAGAAGCCATTTAAATTAAAAAAGCAAGCCTCTGAAGACCCACTACTTTTAAATCAACGTTCAAGTTTGACACGACTATCGACAGACAAAAGTTCAGTAAATAGTTTATCGAGGCTAAATAATCGAAGTTCTCTAATAAGCTTAGGCAGTGGAAAGCTTTCAGATTCATACAGCAACAATTCCATAGTTTCAGAAAACAATAGGCTCAATAGGCAACAGTCGGAAGATATCTCCGTCATGCATTTACCAAGACGTGCATCATATCATAATCCAGATGTTGGATTCAGAAAACTGTTGTCTTCTGATACTGTAAACAAAATAAGCAGTGGCCTTACAAAACTAAAGAGTCTAAGAATGCAAAAACAGGTTTCAGAAGATCCTTCTTTAAGTCTTTCCTCCAATAGCTCTATACACGCAAAATCATCAAGAAGCGATATACTGTCCTTTAATAGTGCCACAGAACTAACCCTAAAAGGAACAGACAAAATTCTATTGAAACAAAGATCTGCGGATTCAGCTACATTTCATCACAAATTAACACCACCGCAGCCGATATTAAGCAAACAACAAAGCGAAGATTCAACAGTTCGAAATTACGTCACTTCAGCCAGTTTGAACACACTTTCATTACCTAGCAGACACCTGAATCATTCTTCGACTTTTGATTGGGTGAATCAAACTGCAGCACAAGCTCACATGCCATCATCTCCAGGTGGGAATAGCGCAACGAGCAATGAGTCTACATACAGCCTTACTCATCTAATATCACGAGAAACCTCATCGCAATGTCTCAGTCGAGAGGCATCTGATGAAGCTCCCTCCATCCACAATCTCTTCAGAAGCATTTCACAAACCTCTGATCGCTCCCCTGAACTGGGATGTACTATCATAAAACCTGAACCAATAAAGCCAATAGCAGTACGGCCTCACTCAAGACATCCACTTCTTCAAGGCATATCTTTAGATTAAATATCAGACAATGCTGGAGCATTCTTTATTAAAAAAATATACATCAATATGAAATAAATTATTGTGATTGAAAATGTAAGCATTACTCAAAGAACTAAGAGCTAGATGATAAATCTTAAAATTTCCAATAAGAAATAGGATTTCAAGCTCCTATGCTCCATCATTGTTCCGTTATAGATATTTTTTGTACATTTATATATTGTTTGTTTATAAATTATTGTGATTTTATATTTTAGTAATGCAAGCTAAACTAACAAAATGAAACATCATAAAAACCTTTAAAAGCACCCTTAGGATAATGAAGGAGTTCTAAGAAATCTTGCCTTAAGCCCAAACAAAGTAAGCAAAGTGAAACTTTTACAAATTCTTTTAAAACTGTTTCTTATATTGAAATTTTCTAGTTAATCAAGCATTCGCATTCTTAAATTTGACTGGAATATAACTTCAGTTTTGTATGATCCCGTCCTCAGAATAATTACAATTTAATTAATATAATTAGAACAAGATAGTTATTCAATAGATTACTATCAAATCAAATCAATTTTCTATTACTTAGAGTCATTTGGAAGAAAATAACGTAATGTCATTGTCAACCTACAAAATATCAAAGGGAAGTGTAAAAAATACTGAAGTCTTAGGAATTCCTGTAATTGCATCAATTTTATGCATGAAAACATAGAGTCAACTGGGAAAACCAACAAGAGCATTCGATTTGCTTCCATGAAGATAATGTGGGATTCGATGAGTAATTCGTGAAAGCGTAGGATGTCGTACTGGAAAGTCAAAGCGTACATTAAATTGCCAGTGTTAAAAATTAGCATGTTTGAAAATATAAGAGGGAAATGATTAATTTCCATTTTGTATAAAAGCATCCCTCGAAGATATAACGAGAATAAACAATTTACATCATAAGCATCCATTAATCGGAAAACCAGGATAATTGTTATACTCAAATGGAAACTAATTATTGAATGGGCCGATTTATCCGATTTCTTTTTAAAACAAAAATTCAGAAAATTCATATCTACTTCTGTACACCTGGATTAAGATAAAAAACCTGCAAATTTTGAAATTTATCCATTCAAATAAATTTACGCAGAATCTAAATCAATGACTATCACATTGAATGTACTAAATATATGTTCTGTACTGCCAACTGTTTAGTAAAAAAACCGACGCTATTTTTCATTTTTATTTTTGTTGATAATATACACACTAAATAGAACAATGCAAAAGATATTGTAATATATATATATATATATATATATAAACATAAAGTATAGTGTACATAATGTATACCTGGTATTGACGTTATTAATGCTGCAAACCCCTTGTATTCAACCAAACCAGATAATTAAATATTCTTAGTTCGTATTAAGCAAATTAAAAATGTCAAATAAAATTTTCAAAACAATTAACTTCATCATACTGTAATTTTTTCCAAAAAAATTATAATTTCCGTTTTAGCAAAACAATAAATTAAAATCTACATATGTCGATGAGAATACATACCTTAAATTATGTACACCACATGACAAAACATTTACTTGAGATTTTGAATTGAGGCATCAAATAAATTTCATTTTCAGCCCATCAAGTAGTATTTAATATTTGAATTAGCCAAAATTACAGCCACCTGAAAAAATATAATTCCTGCAAAACGTAAAAAATAGGATGAAATGTAAAATTTTGTAGAATGAGCAAAGTAATTTAGGAATAGCAGGATATTATGTTTTCAAAACAAATTGATAAAGCTCAATGATATCAGGCAATCAAGAAACGAAATATGACGTCATAGCAGTATTACAAAGAGAGAATAAGATAATGATTTAATTTACTAAAAAATTCATTACAGAACTGGAAAGAAATTTTCGTACAATATGAATGGAAGCAGTCATGCAACGTAGAATTCAAATTAAACAGAAATTACGCAAATGAAACGCTCCTTTTGATCGAATTAAAAGCATTCCTGTAAAATTCGAATTAACTACAGCCTGTTTAAGTTATTGCATAACAATAAAGTACTAATCGAAACTGTTAGAAGGTAAATGATAGTTAAATTTTCACCAAGTATATTGATACCTTGAAATTATGATTTGTAAATCAGTAGCCCTACCCTCCAAGACATGGGCATACCTGCATCATTTTCTTTATTAGTACAAGAATATCAATGCATGTTATTACATATTATATATATATATATATATATATATAATATGCAATAGTTAACAACAAATGAACATTTAAATTTCGCGTTCCTGGATTTCAATAATTTTCTATCATATTAATAGAAATATAAGAATTGTGCAAGGAAAACTGGAGAATATATTTTAAAATGCAAATTTCTCTAAATTACCTCGAATAACTTTAAAATCTATGAAAGTGATATTTGCATTAGAAAGGAAATATCATTAATTAGATTTTTAGCCAATACAATGTTTCTTTGCAAAAATTCCATAGTATAAAAGCAATAAATAGCTTCTTTGTACAACATTAAGAATTATAGACCACCTACACTTTCATTAAGATTCGTACATTCGTGATGAATTATTCATTAAATAATTACATGGGAATTGATTTTACATCCAGGAAACAATAATGTTAATCTTACGATGTCATAACCTTGTAAATCAATCAAAAGCTGTCGATAGATGGCGCATCGAAAATATAAAATAAAAACATTACAAATACCAAGCATAACGGCCAAAGATGCAACCAGGTCCGGGTCAACAGGGTCGCTGGCTCAATGCATTTACGACCGCGTTGCCAGGTCACTAGGTTGTCAATACAAAATATTTGTATTGAAAATTAGCAAATTGCGAAGAATCCTCTATTTCAATATATTGACAATTTCTTAATGATATCAATTTTGAATATTTTAAGTACCATTTATATGCAACAAGCATGACATTGCAGTTATTGCATCATGATTAATGTGAACATGTTATGTATTAATTAGTTCCCTTTCACACCACATAATCAATAAAGAGCTATTTTAAATAGATTTTGGGCACCTACGTTCTTTCTCCCTTCACAATTTCGTTCGATAATTTTTAGATTGGCTAACACCCAATTGGTTTAAGTTAAAATTGATGGTGATAAACTCCAAGATTAGAAACAAAAACACCAGCATTGTCAACACTGCCAAAAGTCGCAAAAAAATTTATATCCGACAGCAATCACAATCTGCGAAAAATTTTCAGCTGCAGAGAAGACTACTCTAAGAAGTATGACCGGAGCTCATTCCTACACTTTGGAATCACAAACCTTAGTACGCATGGCAACTAAGCAATAATTGTTTAAAATCTTCTGATTGATAAATTTTGGTCAACCGAGTCCAATTTACCCGGATCGCTGGGTCGTAATTTGTGACCGGTTGCATTTATGATAATAACGGCTAAATTCATATTTAAGATAGTATACTAAAATAAATGTACGAAGGGACATTCAATATAAACGTTAATTTGTTATTATTTTATTATTTGAACTAGAAAATGCAATTCTGAGTAAAGAAATCACTTAGCGGTGTTTGAATATCTAAGATTCAATACCGAACATAATTCAGCAGCTATACTGTGGTAACAGTTGCAAATGTGCGGAAAAAAGACAGGATCGAATCTACAGGAAGGATTGGATAGACTGTAGCCATCCAAATCTTTACTCTAGTCCACCCAATGAAACGTGGTCCTGATGTAACGAAGCAGATATGTATAGAGGACCTACATTCACGTATTTATGATACCCATAATTAGAAAACAGGTTGAAGATCTGCCAAGTAGTTAATAAAGCTGGTATACTCACTTTTTTATTGTTATTGCATACAGCAGAGCCACTATGTTGTATTGGTCCTGGGCTCGGGCTAGAGTTGGTTCGAATTTTGTATAATCTAATATAGGTAATGTAGAAACCATAGCAACAAGTGTGAAAATACTAATTTGGGAAAAAAATTGTACATAATCGGTGAATTGCTCGCAATAAGAAAAAATCGAGTGGAATCAACTTTTATATACCATAGTGAGTACCCAGTTTTGCCGCCCACACCCGCACTAGCTTCAGTGCTGCGTGGGTATGCTGTTTCTGATACATGTATCCCAATTAACCTTACCCCTGCCCCTAAAAGGTTTATTTGTACCACACCATATCCGTGGGTTCAATTACTAATGTACAACATAATTGATTCTAATATTTTAACAACGCTTTGAACCGTTCAGAAACAAAATAATATAACAATAAAAATGTTTCAGATCATGTCTAAAAATTGCTAACAAAGTTTCTATAGGAAGCGCAAAATTTCATAAAATTGTCTTACTGCATTTTACAATGGCTAGCCTTCCAGTCTACATCATGTATATATTAAATAAGCCATTTTCAAAGAAATTTATATAGAAAAATGAACATATAATGTCGAACTTGAAGTTTGTTCGAATTTTAAGATAACTGCGTAAAGATGTTGAGAATTGAAAGATAATATTCACAGGAGAGAAATTTTTGTTATGCTGACATAATAATAAATCCAAAAAATGATATATTCCAATACAGATCTAAAAATTCTGATTATTTGTAAATTTTTTGAGACTATATATTTTATTATTGTTCATATGGACGTGGACTTGGCTTGGGGCTAATTTTATTTATGGTTTTATCTAGGCTTGGGATGAGTCTCAGAGCTGGACCGAAACTGGACTGACAAATCAGAATCGGATCGGACTAGACCATTTTCTCTTTAACCATTCACCAAGGAGGGTCCTCGTCAAATTAAAATTTTGCAAAGAACATTGTAGTTATGCTTTCAAAATATTTGATATTATTAACATTCTGTGTGCATTCAATAATGATTAATTAGACAGTTTATTCGCCACTAGTAGAGTAACCAAATTATTTCAAAAATTTTCTGAAAGGATGGAATAACTTCTGTAGTCATATATTATTGAGCAAAGCACTCTCTGCCGAAGATATTAATTAATAAGATTAGGCAAACAGCAATAAATGACCTGGCTTTGATATTCAATTAATGTGTCGAATGTTTTGGGTGTTATTTTATTATAATTTATTTATTGTACATATTTGATTATAAATATGTAATGAAAGCCATCAGAATTGTATCTAAACACAAACATTTTTGTGATCGCTCATTTAATTAAATATAGTCATTAAGGAAAAGGAGAAATTTTGGTGGAGATTTGAAATTAAATAATTCACATATGCATGTGAAATTGGTAGAACGGAGATAATATTTTATATTTATTACGATATACTAATGCTTCGTCATGCTTTTATGCAAAGTTAAGAGTTTTTAAAGGCCAATTTAATGTCTTTGATGGAAGGGTGCGATATTTTGAATTTAGGTTAGTTAAAAAAAAGAACAGTAATAATAAAATATCTGGAAATTAATCAAATTGATAAATCGTTGCTAGTTATGGCAAAAATCGCCATTATCTCACTTAAGATTACAATACTATCAATGGCAATTTCTTATGTTTTCCATAAAACACTAGGCAAAATAATAAAATGTAAGCAGTTTCATTAATAAAAAGAGGAGACACACCTCGCTTACATTGTACATTCTGATTTTTGAGATTTAAATATTTTGTGAGATGAAAGCGTTGAAGGACTTCAAGAAGAAACAACAAAAAGTTTAATAAAATCTCTGTGCAATATTAGTTTAATTTAAGCACAAATTTGAAACAATTTAGAAAATTTTTGCCTTCACTGGTAACATTTGTGAAAATGCACATTCAATGGTACTTGTTAGTCAAATACAATCAATTACAGGAGGGGCTAACGTTTGCTCCAGGCCTACGGCCCTGTATGACACATTTATTGTATTAAGATTTACACCGAAATTCGAATAGGAACATAATTGAATTAGCATTGTTGACGGACTAAAACGGATACGCACCTATCGACATATTGATCAATACATTATAAAAATTGTCCAATCAAATTCATAGTGTACTGGTTATTGGCCTCCATGAGGCAAAAGACACTATCAGTAGTGTAAAAGAAAAATAATTTGGGCCGGGCCGGCCTTGGCCCAAAGAATCGGTCCAATTCAAACTCTGCGGCTGCCACACCACTGATCCATTAAAATTCTCTTAATATATAACCTTTGAGTTCAAAACGATTTTTAAGGTACAATTAGTATTTTTCTACGATATAAAACAGAATTTTTATGTATGATTTCTTACCGCCCTAATGATGATAAACATAAGCAGTGTATGCCTTCTCAATATCAAATGAGGCATTACTATTGTGACGGCATTACGTCATCTTACGCAATCACCAATTGTTGTTAAAAATCCATTGAAGCAAATAGCCATATAAATTATAATTAGATTTACTTTCTCAACACATAAATGAACATTTTAACATTTATATCTACTATATATCCAGAATAAATTAGGTATTTATAAAAATGAGTAATAAGGAAAGAAATTCTAATCGCTTGCAAGAAACTTCTCGAATTTATTATAAAAAGATAGTATTAAATTTACTAAAAATATAGCAGAATAGGCCTGGAAACGGGTCAAACTTTTTTCATCAAATACAACCAGACCCGAATGATATGTAGATCCGACCCGATCTGTCTTCCTAAATTTGACCCGATTTCTCCAAACCAAACAAAATCTTTTGTGTTTTCAGACTAACTAACCAGTAGTGGGAAAAAAAATGCTTGCTATGCATATGCATTGGTTGCCATGCGACAATAAAGTTACATATAGCACACCCTTTAATTGTTCAATGTAGCGTTAAAACATATGCATGTAACCATTAATTAATGTCAACGCCATTGATTAACCCAGGATGACCCGATTTAAAGAAAAAATCTTCCAATTGATCCGACAAAAAGTTGACCCGACCCGACCCGCTTCCACACTTTTCGCAGACTAGTGAAATTAGAGTATTAGAAAATGCACAGCAATACTCCATAAATTTGGCTTGATCTACATTGGGAGGAAACCAGCCGGTAAAATCATTCCGTTTCCAACTCCTTGATAAAGATATGTTTGTACTATATAATTTTCAAAATTATAAGTTTCAAAGTGTTCTCACACTATCTTCAAAAAAATGCTGCTCTGAAAAATAACTATGCATTGTATGTTATTCTTGTTAAATAATGATAAACATTCTATTCGCTATTAATTGTAATATTTCAGAATAAGGACAATCAACTAGTTAGTTCAAAAATAGGAAACATACATTAGCATAATAGATTCCATTGGAGACCAAAATTTGGTTAAACAAATTTGAAATATACGTATTTTTAAGTAACCATTTGCATATACAACTTAACAGGCGAATTTCTGATTTTTTCAAAACAGCAAATCTCAAAAATTTTATTAAACTCCAACGAAAATTTCATAGAAAAAGTATTTCAATACCAGTATTTATTTCAAATAATATTTGCTAAGATTTATTCAAGAGTTGATGCAATAATAGAAAGAGGCAGACTCTGCTTTGGCAGAGTTGGAATTGGAAGTTGACAATATAGGCTCGCTGCGAAAATCGAAATTAATGCAGAATTTATTGAGCTCAAAATTTAACAAGTGCAAATTTGTAAAAATCGTAAAGATTTTAATATACTGCATATCAGGTTGGATAACTAGCAGTTACTAACTCAAGAGAAAAAATATATGTTAGAAACAAAGCCAAGTTATTACACTATCAGATTATACTATATCCTATATTTTCTGATACTATTTTGCCCGCTAAGTTGGCCTGGCCGAAATATATCAGCCAGCTTCCATTTCTGGACTCTTTAAATATGGCTAGCTCACTCCAGTGCTAAAACTTTGAACGGAGTATTCTTAAAAATGCAAATTATTTTTTAACTCGGATGTTTTAATAAAATCACATCTTCCTTTGAAGTCCAAATGAGATTTTAAAAAAATTCGATACTGCGGAAGGAATTAATATATGCATATATCAACTATTATCTTTCATGGAATGAAAGCGATAATGTAATTAAAATCTACGCTTAATGATTGAACACATTGCTTTGAAATTTTTGTCATGGAAGGAATTAAGTCAATCTGACGAATACCACCTTTTATGTGCAATCTTGGTTTGACGTATGGGAAAATGTGTAACAAAAATGACTCAATTTAATTGCGAAAGATTAAACGAATAGTAAAATCCACTCTCCAAATGAAAAAAAAACAAAATAAAAATAATAAAATTTTTTCAAAGCAATTTTTTTATTAAAATAAAGTACAAATATGAATAAACAAAGATTGTGTACCTTGATCAGCTCGAGCTGATGTAAGGGGAGTTAACATGTGAGTGCATTACTAATAAAGGAAAATAAGGCAATTTTAGAGAACATAACATGCACTCAAGTAGAATGAGACACCTAGCAAAAATTATAATGGGGCCAATAAGGGCTTTGTTCGACTGAACCATCCCAAATATGAGACTCAAGGCTGAAAATGGTTAATTAACAATGTTTATCACATATAAATATAGTTGTAAAACTAAAAATCTTCATACTATTGAAATACCCACCATACCACTTAAATCATATTACCTTTCGCCTTTTCATTAGTGTTCAACAATGAGTGTGGGATCGACTTCTGAGAAAAAATGAGAAATCTTGTTTAAATAATCACTATAAATTGTTAAACTATTTTACCATCAATTTTTGAAACAGATTAAAGTCTTCTTCTTGGTAAAAGGTTCTTAAAAATGTTCCAAGCTTCATTTGCACCGAAATAAGGGAAATAAAAATAATGTTTTGTGTAAAGATTGAACACTATATCAGTAATCGTAATAAATGACCTCCACTATATGCAGAAAAATGCAGCAGATGGTGACTGTTGGAAAATAACAATAGCTCCTTAGTGGATGCATATTTAAGTGTTATATTTTTAGATATTTTTATCAGGGATTGTAAAATTTTGGAATAATTCCATAGAGGATGACAGACATCACCTCGTGCACGTCCCTGAATATTAACCAGGTTTATTTATTGAAATTGTCAAAATATTTTGTCATAGGCTTTCATGGGAAATTGCTAACAAACGAAATGCATTCAACAAAGATATCACTACCTTGAGAGAAAATCATCAAATACAAAATATATATCTAAAAATCTGTGCAAATGATTCCCAATAGAATGAAAATAAACCATACTAGATCACTTACATACCGTGATTAACAGGAACCTAATAAATCGAAAAATCGAATGTTTAATATAAAATCGAATGCTTGTGCTAAAATTCGCTAGATGGCGTTATTTTATTCTTAAGAAAAAAATTTTGTATCAGAATTTATATAATTTCTTAGTGCTGGTGGCGGATTCTGAAGGGGGTCGTGGGATGGATCCCCTCTCACCAATGTTTATGGGCAAAAACAAGTCAAGGATAGTTTCACAAAGCCTACTGTCTACTTTTCCCGAAAAATTATTTAAATTACTGAAGAATAAAACGGTTGGATTCAGTTTTCCTTCCCAAGAATGTTCATAGTTTTTCAGTACATACATGTATGTAAGAAAGGAATAATTCGCTTATGCTTAATTTACACTATCAACTGTTGATCAATTGCCTTCAGTATACACTTATGAATTTTTGGGAGCAGTTAGCATCTGATAATCAAAATAGAGAGCTTTTGATACACTGTGATGAAATAGTCCTATAAGAATGAATAAGTCCAAAATGCATTATCAACAACTTAGATTATGGACATGGAATTTCATCAATGGTTTTCTATAACACCAATATGCATCTGAATGTTTAATTCAAAAATTTATAGCAGATATATCTATTTTCAATTTTACTTTTAAATAAAGTTTGTTTTTGACAAAGTTTGACATCCAGAATTCGAAATATTTTGCCATCATTCAGTTACAACATCCAAAATTGATGCGCGCTTAGAATGGTATTTTGATACACATATGTGCCTGTGAAGATTACCCACATATTTTCAGCAATATCACATCTATCGCTCTCTCAATGCTATGACATTGGTTAATTCTGAAATATGTTAGTTTCTGGCTATGACCCTGAATACATAATAATTGCAAAATATTAATTTCATTCTTAATTTGCACTACAATTTACAGAAATTATCCCACAATACTGCTAATTTGAACACTGACAGCAATCACTGTTGAAAAGAAAGCTTTCTCTGTTAAGGTGCAATTGTAAATACATGCTTATAGTGATGCCTAATTATACGGTTTGAAAATTTCTCATATCACATGCGACCATCACATGCTCTACAAAAAATTGTTCTAGTTGAAGAAATAGTGATCTAGATAGAGTTACCTATATACATACATACACAAATATATATATATATAAATATATATATATATACATATAATATATATATATATATATATATATATATATATAATTTGAATACCGAGAAAAATTTCCTACAAGGATACATCCAGATCAGAAAAAGATTCGCGCCTGCATAATTATTGAAAAATTCTGTTTCAACGTTTGTAAATTTGACATAAACAATACCACACTTTCCTATGTTGGAAATATCCATTAACACATAAACACATTCGTTACTGGCATTTTCTGCAAACATCTGCGATTATAATAAAGTTCTCGTAAATCACGAATTTGTGACAAAACTGTAATTGCCATGCGCATATCAAAATTTCTATTTGTTAGGTTCCTAAATTATGCTCTAAAATATAACTTTTAATTTGGAATTTCGAAATGAAAGAATTAAATAACCATGACCAACTTACCTGCTTCTCCTGGAGAATGGCATTTCTCTTCTCTGCTTCTTCCTTTTGTCTTTCAATGCGAAGAAGGTTTAAGCGCTCTCTCAATTCAAGAATTGACATTTCAACCAAAAAGCCATAACCCGGAACTTCCGCCAAATCAACGAACTTGTTTCTCGGTCTAGGCGCAGATTCCAAAACACGAATTTGACGAATTATCTCTTGACGCTGCAACATTTCTTTTTCTGCCTAAAATTTCAAATTATTTCATTTGTTTGGATTAAAAAAACCTATTAAATGAATTACCAATGTATCTATATAAACTAAGAACTCCAAGTTCAAAATCATTATATACATTAAAAACAAAAGATCTTACTTCTTCAAATGCTCTTTTCAACAGTTCTTTGCTCTCAGCATGCATTTGCTGCACTAATTTGTGCTTAAAACTTTGAATTTTCTTCCTTGCTTGTTTTGCATTTTTGTGGCCAGTGATTACCTGCTCTACTAACTGCCTAAATTTTTTTGAATAAATTCTATAATAATTACATTTTATCATGTATTATGAAATGCAAAGCTGTTATTATAAATTAAATTTAAATTCTCTGAATACTAAATACCAAAATAAGATAACATAGAATGGCAAAAATAAAGATGACATACTTCATTCCCTCTTCTTCTTGCATTTTCTGATCAAGATATTCTCGCATTCTAATTGCAGCTTCATTCTTCATTTCTTCCACAATCTTTTGATTATCTTGAACAAGTTTCTCCTGAGCCAAAATAGCATCTTCATAGCTAATTTTGCCTAAATAATTAAAATTTCAAAAAGTCATATAAAAAACTAAAACGTGATCCAAATGAATTAAACTGATTGCGAAATCTCCATAACATTTAACACACATTTAAAAATATTAAAGCATTTAGTATAAGCCTATGCAGTATATGTAATATATAGTTGTGAATTGAAATAAAAAATTCTCAAACAATGTTCCTTTGAAATTAATAAAATTATATAAAAACATGGACAAACACCTGTTTATTGAAATAAATACGTTAAATGATATATGCGCTAACATCGCCAAGCGCTACAAAACAGGTGAAGGCGGTACGAAAAAAATGAAATAGCATAATAACCGAAATCTTGTAATAGCGAAGCTGACGGCAAACCCTCTAGATTAAAATATATAAAATATAAATGATGTTTATAAAGGATTGAATGGCATATTTCACGTTTACTTGTAGTAGTAACGTTTATTATTTTAGAAATAATGTATAAAAATAACACACATATAAAAAAATAAAAGTCTAGGAAAGCAAAATGCAATCTAAAAATAAGAAACCAACATATGGGCGTTAATAGGTATGACGTGTAGACGGTAGAGCATTTATGTAGTTGCAATAGTAAAGAATGAACTGGTTTTCTTTAACAAACAAAAGCAAACGTCCATTTTAACTTTTGTCATTTGATGTAAACCTAATGACATTACAGAATTATAGATCAATTAATTCTTGAATATATCTTATCACGGTGCACATTTATTGTACACCACATTATAAGACAATTTTTTTAGAAAAATTCTTAGAAAATTTGAATTTTGAACCAAGATAACTCATGCATTTTCAAGGAAAATTGAACTTTCTATGTTTAGTAAATTTTGATCTAAATTATTTGCTGGAAAGGCATTGCACTACAGTGACAGTAATAATTGTTGCTCAAAAGAAGTACCAAAGAAGTATTTCTTTGGTGCGCAAAAATAGTGCCCTTGAAATTTATCAAAATGGAGTCTGGGTGAATTCTAAAAACATTATGTGTGTGTTTCTAAAAAACATTTGTACCGAAAACATGAAAAATTTAAGTCAGTATGCAAACCTCGTCTATAGAATTCCAAACAAACACACAAATAAGGATATATAAAATTGATATACAATATATAGTGAATTAAATTACGTGCATAAGCAGAAAGTGTAATTTTTTATAAGCTAGAGAGATAATTATAGTTATGTAACTCACTATACTAAAACCGCAGTTATTTACTAACAATTACATTATGATTAATACGAGCGTTCGCAAAGTATCACCAGTTGCATAAATCACGCTAGTGCTATCACACTTAGCAACCAGGTAGCCAATCAGAAGCCCCTCCAATTTATTTGATCAAATGCTGCGTTATTCAATATTTGAACAATCATTCAAATAAACTATTATAGCGTACAGCGTTTTACTTCTCATTTGACGCTACGCGATATGTCTATTGTATGGACACAAAACCAAACCGCATTACTCATTGATTTATACAAGCAGAACCCATGTCTTTACGATAGTAACGACTTCGAATATCGGAATACAGAGAAAAAACACGAAATCTTTATCAATATATGCGAGCAACTCCAAGAACTCAGACCTGGGTGCACAATTTTGGATATCAAAAGTAAAATCAATGGACTACGTACACAGTTTATATCAGAATTGAAAAAAACACAAATTGGTATAGGCAGAGACAGCCTAAATAGCTACATACCTAAGGCTTGGTGGTATGATGAACTAAGTTTCTTAAAAGATAACGTACACCCGAGACTAAGAGTGAATGGAACTTATGACATCACTACAACACAATGTAACAACTTAGCGTGTGCAACAATTACCCCAAATATCAAGGTACATGTTTACATACATATATATATATATATATATATATATATATATATATATACTGTTTCTTTCGAAATTCTGTTTGCATTGAGTACAACAATAATTATAAGGATGGCGAATAATCTTCAATTGACATACTATGATTTTGACAAATTATGATGAAAACTACCGGCCTGCATAGTTTTGCCATATTTTTTATACAAGTCAGAAGATGGTATATTGATTAACACTTCTTTGTATATCATATGTACCTTACATAGATTCCCTCAATTTAGACTTGTGTAGCAATACAATAAAATATTAATTGACGAATTTAAATGAAAAAGAATAGAATTGTAAGTGTGTTATTTTGAAACAAACACTTAGCCCGCTAAATTCAACAGTCATTTGGAAATGTAAAAATTCCACAAAGATTGATCCAGTAAGCAATTTAAAACGTTTAAGATATGATTGTTTTAACAAATAATGTTGTCTTCATTACTCTTCAAATACCGCATTATGTATTTAAGGTTCTGTAAACAAAAATGAAACCATGTGGTTTTGTGAGCACAAAACTGTATTCTTCACGATCGTCTGAACTATATTTAGAATACCACTAAATATAAATCTATTTAGTCAGATCCGGTTCAAGAGGTGAATAGAATAACGGAAGAACCAATAAGTGTCAGTCCTCCAATTAAGAAAAGATGCAATTCACAACCGAATATTCCGGAACCATTCCCAGAATCACAGCCGCAAGCTAAAATTCAGAAGCTTTCCCGTGAAGATATAGATATTTTTACAAAGTTCGTAGCATGCGAAATGAAACAAATCCAAAATCCTATTGTTCTTAAAGATTTAAAACGCAAAATACAGCAAGAGCTTATGATAGCACAAGATAGAGACGATTATGAAACTTATTGATTCATAATCTCGACTTTTTATTTGTATCGTGATGTCTTTTAAATATTTTTATATACTAGAATATAGAAAACTTAATTTTCCATTGAAAACTACACACATCGATAGAAATAAACAACATTGCACAGCACTCCAAAAGTGAATTGGGCTTTGAATTTTCCATTCGAATTCACAATGAATTTGTACTCGAATTTATATTTACATTTCTACAATTCTTTAAAAACACGTGTATAGCTGTACTTTGCCATATCCTAAAATTGTTGGAAAAACAAATGTTTATGAAATATTTTCTGAAGGATCACATGTTTCAAATTCTCTAACGATGAAATCCCCATTGCCAAACCAAATGATTTATAGGATTACGGTCGATGCGACCAATTAAAATCCCAACTGATTCTATGTCGAAAACAACTGCCAAATGTTTTTAGGAAAAGTTCATACAAATGTATAAGATGTAAAAGGAATACATGTGACGTTTTCATTAATTTTCTATTTTTTGGCATGCATTTGAGGTTTTGTTAAGTTAGAATTATAGCACAAAAAATATATTTACTATGTCAACAATCGTGTTTCTAATGTATTAATATTTAATTAACTTGCGATTGTGGACAATATTAATCTCGTGGGGCTGTACCAACTTCAATAGCTTCTATCAAAAACGAATTAAAGTTTATTTTAAAATGCTGTTGTTTAAAATATAATTAGAAACATTTCATTAACTAACATCTCTATAATGAGGAAATTTGCAATGCTTTCGTTGACATGCGTGGCTTTATATCGAAATATTATCGAAAATCATAAATAGATTTTACATGATGGAACCATATATATGATTACAATAAACGAAATTATAGATAATAAAAAACAGTACTGGAAAAATGAATTCGGCCACCCATGATTTTTCATAAATATTTATAAGAAATGTACGCCAAGAATGTCATAGGCATTTTTAAATTAGATGTGGTGTGGCAGAAAGAAGAATTCCTCAATGTTAAGACATAATAATCAATATTTTCTTTAAATCTCAAGGAGAGATGGTAGAATGCTTGTGGTTAGCTAATATTTTCTTGGAAACATGTATTCGGCCAGTTCAGACCAAATCAGAGACTCTGTAAATAATTTCATTGGTTGAGTTTTTTTCAGTCTATTTTATTAAAAATGTCTAATAAAAGTTTTTCTTCATATATGATGCCTGGTTACGCGAGTTGATTATCTCCAAACATTTGGAAGGGATGAGTCAACGTAATATATCCCGACTTGTAGAACGACCTCGAAGTACTGTCGGGGATATCATCAGAGGTTTCACTTCTGAAAACATCATTTCCTCTCAAGCCAAAGTCCGGAAGATCAAAGAATACCTCCAAAACCTTCCAATAAGGTCTTGTGTGCCTTTCAAAGCGAAATCCCAGGAAGACTTCAGAGGAACTTCGCAAGGAATGGGCTGATGGTCACCTCATGACAGCAAGAACTGTGCGAAACATCCTGAAGAAGTACTAAATTAGGAATTTCGTGGTACCCAGAAAGCCAATCTTAACCTCAAAGCAAAGATTACGCCGGATGAGGTGGGCCAAGTTAATGAGAAACAATTCATGCAAACATTGGTCTAATGATATATTTTCAGATAAGTCAAAATTTGAACTATACTCATCAAAAAGAATGTTGATAAAGAGACCAACTGGGCAGAAGTTTAGATTATTACCTCAATTTACAAGGGGCATCATGAAGTATGGTGGGAATTCTGTAATTGTATGGGGTGCAATATGGAAGTGTAACCTTCGCAAGATTGTTCACATCCCCGAAGTTCTCAATGTGCTCGGATTATCGAAAAGGAACTCTTGCCACTTCTTACAAGTGATTCAATATATCAGCAGGATGGTGCTCCATGTCATACCTCAAAGGAAATGAAAAACTTCCTTTCACAGTAATGGGCTTGCTATCCTTGCTTACTGAACTGGCCAATCTCTAGACCTTAACATTATCGAAAATATGTGGAAAGAGGTCAAGTATCGAATTGATGAGCATAATATTCACATTGAAAACGAGCTGTGGAGCGCAATAAAGAAAAAATTTTATGCAATTCCCAACAGGTTTATTGAAAGATTTTTTGCTTGAATCCCTGATCGCCTTGAAGCTGTTATTTTCTCAAAGGGACACCCTACAAAATATTACAAGAGACAGTTTTGTTGCTAAGTACTTGTATGTATTGCATCAATTATTAATTTATGTATCATATTTTGAATTTACATTTTTTGGATTTGCTCATTTGTTAAAATTTTTTCAGGTGCCGAATACATTTTTCCAATACAAGTTTTCTAATTTTGATTAAAAATTTATAGCCGATTATTATTCTACATATTTTATGGTATTAGACATACAGATTTTTCCTTTCTCAATCAAAGTAACAATTAGTTATAATCTTAGACAAACTATTCAATGAATATTCATTATTTATTCAAAATATCAAGGTGGTCGAATACATATTTCCAGTACTGTATACCCAATCATTTATATGAGGATCACTGCTTCCTGTCAAATGTAATTGATGGAAATAATGAATAAACGTGAAAAGCAAGTATGTATGACTGTCTTAGGTTTCACGAAGAGCGCGTTTGACGTTACATTGATTTTAAACGAATGATGCCATATAAGTTGTTTAAATTTTGTATTTCGTAATCATTTTACTTGTTTATTATAAACAGCATTATTTAGCATCAACACGGTGTATATTTCAACATATTTTATATATTGGTAATTACATTAAAACAACTTTGTTGAGAAAATAAGAGCCTGGATGATTTCACCATTTTGAAATTATTGGACCTTTCGTGTTTCTAATCTTGCACTAACGTCAATATTAGCAAAAAAATTTACATAATTGTCTTTAATTATTAACGTTTGGACCTGAAATGTGACATTTTAACTGACTAAGTTTACTCAGTAAATCAGCCCCATTTGTATAAAATAGATTAAATTCATGTCAAAATTCAGGCTAAAATTGAGACAGAATTTAAAAAATGCTAAACGTGAATAATTATAAAAGTGGGTCTATTGTACAACACTTAATAGCGAACCTTTTATTTTACTAAGAAATTATACTGTTCAGAAAAAAGCATAAAGTTGTATATAAATATATGAAAAGTAATAAGAGAGTGTTAATTTTACTTTCTAGCTCTCCAATTACTGTAATGATTATTGTAATCATTATTCTTAAACTTAATTGGCTTTAAATGTTGAAAAATGATGGATGGTCTACATTTGATACCTAAAAAACCGTATTTTGAAATAAAAAGAAAGACAAATTGATTTTTGTTGTGGGAATGGAATTCTAATACGCGTTAAAGATGTGGTAATCTATAGGGTCATATTTGAAGAAACCATGGACGTTTCACTTATCTCTCAACTTAATCTATCATTTTGAAGTCTATGGATAAATCAGTCAGAATTGTTTTTCGACAAAATGTGACTATTGAAGATATAAAGATTGCCAGCACTAGTGTCTGTAATCTCGCATCATTTTTTTCAATTCTGGAATTAGAATAGAATTCGTAATACATATAAATATTTTCCAATACATTGATCAGCAATACCGTTTCGAAATCTTAAGTACGCAAAAGACCTTTGCTGATTTAAAGGTATACCCGATTTGGGTGCATGGCCCCCATCCAATTTTTCAACATCGGGTATGGAATTCTGAAATTTTAGACAGAAATGCCTCATAAACCACTCATCACACTATCAATGATCGCTAGAAAGTTCCAAACCTAAAATTTTTCTTTTCTGGATTATACAAGCTTCACAATAAATCACAGTGTTAAAACCAAACAATTAATTTATTGATTTAAGATTTTATTTGTTTTTCAAAATTTCTGAAACTCGGAATTGAACACCGAATAACTTCTTAAAATTCCAAGATTTGGGATACGAACACTATACACAAATATATTATAGGCCATTCTCAATACGGTTTTATATTGGGTTGTCATTCTTTGAAAAAAAACGCCAATGAATTATGTACCAAATAGTGCATTTATACATTCAAATAAGACTTCTATACATCTGAATAAGAATTATAGAATCTACATAAGACCCCTATAGATTAGATTAGCACATTCCAGTGTCGATTGAAACAACTTCTTTTCTGTAAACGATTCTCCATATCCATTGTGGGTGAAATGACTATTCCTATGCAAAGTTGATAAGCAACAGTCACTTTTGTGTGTAACACCAATATAGTTCTTATTATTATTGGGTATAAACTATTAGCAGGGTGTCGGCGCATTTCAACTTAACAATTTCCAAGCAGTTCAAAGTAGTTCCAGCCCGAACTCAGAGCAATTCTTAAATTCTAAATTTGCAGGCAATTCTAGACTGAAATTAACGCAAATGGCTCAAGAGTAAAACATTAGTTTATCAAACAGTTACAACCATGTCATACATAAAGAGTTCTTCTAATGGCAATCACGTAAATCCTCCTTTTCATCATAGTAAAATATACAGACACATACCTTAGTTTTGCAAATTATAAAGACTCAGTTTGTTCAGTTTAAATCAAAAATTTAATTAGCGATGTACAATTGTAGTCTGGCTGAATTAGCATTTGACCTAGAATTAAATGACACATAAACATATTTGGTACCATTGAAAAGCAAATTTTCTGTAGAATAACATACTTAAAGCCTCACACATAGGTCGTTGGGGAATTTTTTTGAAATATTTCTGAAAAGCAGTGGTATTTGTACAAAAATATTGCCAAATCTATACCTACTTTCATATAAAAATCGTTGGCTGTTGTTTAAATTTACTCATGTCAATTATTACGTGCCTAATTTAAAGTGTGCTAATTTTTAAAAATGTCTACCTGTGTTATTTAATTCATCATTGCTAATCAGGAAAGAGTATGTACTGATTTTTATACATTTTGATATTACCTACATCATATAAAGTATTTATTAATTTATTTATTTATTTATTTATTAATTTATTTAATTGTGATATAATCATTATTTGAATTTAGCAGACTTCTAAACTTATTAGATACAATAATATTCATTGAATGTGCGTCTATGTTTGACAATATAGGTACTTACCTACTGTAGTTTAGTTGCTTTAGTTGAAATGAATAAAGAGGACATACAAAGAAATTTATGTGCCATTTGTCAAGAAGAAAATGACAATGAGCTGCGCGAGTGCCAGTCTGGAATCCCGACACTAATAGAATATGGGAGACTCTTTGGTCTTGAAAAATTGAAGACATATCTGATCACTCGACAGGAAGAGAATTCAAGTGTCAAAATACATGCACAGTGTCAAAAGAACATTGGAAATTCTATCCGGAAAAGAAAGGCAAATCCAGACTATACTTTAGACAAAAGAAGTAAAATATCCAAAAGGACAACCAGAAACTCCATTGAAACATTTAACTGGAAAGAACATTGCTTTTTTTGTGGTGACGAATGCCATGTAGATCCAAAACACCCCGACCGAAGGCAAATTTTCAATGTACGTTACTTGCATTACCGGGAAAATATATTGAGATATTGTGAATCTAGAAAAGATTCATGGGCAGAAGAAGTAAAGCTCAGATTAATCAATTGTATTGATTTAGTTCAAGCGGAAGCACGGTATCACGATGACTGTCGCACAAAGTTTACTGAGAGAGGTGTTAGCTCAAAAGCTCAAAAAGGAAGAGCTCATAATTCAACACAGCAAAATAATTTCGAAATATTGTGCAATTGGCTGGAAACCGAAGGTGAGTTATATTCCCTTGCAGAGCTACATGAGAAAATGAAGAAACTTACAAATTCTGAAAACATCTACTCATGTAAATGGCTTAAAACAAAGCTTATAGAAAAATATACCGACTCAATATTTTTTACTGAGGTGCAAGGCAAACCAAATGTTGTATGTTTTACAGACACAGCAGGATGTCTTATTAACGATAAGTGGTACGAAAATAGAAAAAACAATATAGAGGAAGAAGCAGAAAGAGTTGTCAAACTGGCTGCTCAAATTATTCTTACGATCTACAGAATTTAACACTGATGTATATCCATCTCATGAGCAAATGAGTAACATTGAATTGGGCAAAGGTTGGTTACCAACATATCTTAGGGTATTCATGGAATCGCTTGTAAAGAAAGAACTTAAACAAGTTAGCATTGGTCAAGCTATCGTAAATGCTGTGAAACCTAGATCCTCCATTGCACCAATTATGTTTGGATTGGGCATTGAAACCGATAAAGTTTTTGGATCAAGGTGGCTTTTGACTGAATTAAATCGACTAGGGTTTTCTATTAGTCACGATGAAGCAACCCGCTACAAGCAGTCTGTTGTCTGTTCTGAAAATGTAAGTGATTTCCTCAAAACAAACCTTGCTGGTTCCTTCAGTCAGTGGTCTGCAGACAATGTAGACCACAATGCATGTACGCTTGATGGTAAAGGTACACTTCATGGGATGGGTGTGGTAGTTTCAACAACACCAGGGAGTATAATTCAAGGTCTCACACCAATACAAAGTCAAAAGGTAAGATGTGCAAATGACGTTATTGCAAGTAGTGGAATACCAGTTGTGGTGTACGATCCACAAGAGCAACCAGGAATGTCATCAGTGATACTGAAACCATTGATAGAATTGAACATGGTAAATGTTCTACCTAAAGAATTAATTCATGATCATATATGGCACACTTTATATTTCCATCCAAACCTACGTCCAAGTTGGTNGCTTGATGGTAAAGGTACACTTCGATGGGTGTGGTAGTTTCAGAAATCATCAAAGTTAAATCTTTGAATATGGTTTGCATGTTAGGAGGGTTCCATCTTTTAATGAGCTTTATCGGAAGCATTGGAATGCTAATGAAAGCAAGTGGATTAGAAGAAGCCATGGAGCAAGTGTATGGAAAGAACACGGTACCTCATATCATTTCTGGAAAAGCAATTTCAAGGGCATTACGAGCTCATTTTCTTGCTGAATCTGCACTCGTCTGCAAGTTGATGATTCCTTTAGTTGATGGTGTAAGACAAAATGTAACACATGAAGAAGATGAAGAAGTAAGCGATGAGACATTAGAAAGAGCATCAGTGAAGTTCAATGAACTGAATGTTGAACTTGAACAGATAATGGTTGATATGAAGGCAACTCCCTATCTCGATATTGATTTGCAACAATCAATGTTGAGGTTGATTGACAGCCTTGCAGAGTACAAAGATCTCCTTCAACAGTCCTCGCGAACAGCTAAATTTTGGCTGCAATACATATACTATATTGATGTTGTAAAACTTTTCATACGTGCAGAAAGGACTGGAGATTGGAATTTGCATGTTATAGCACTGAGTAGAATGATTAACTTGTTTGCTGCTACAGCTCACATTCATTATGCCAAAAGCGCAAGACTACATCTCCAAAATATGCTTGATTTAAAAAATACACATCCTTGGGTTTATGAACAATTCGCTAACGGTCGTCTTCATACTATCAGACGTAGTGATAAATTTTGGTCAGGATTGTGGGCTGACTTGATAATAGAGCAAGTAATGATGAGATCGTTAAAAAGCAGTGGTGGACTTACTAGAGGTAGAGGCATTTTAGAATCAACACGTCAGTTATGGCTTGGAAGTATGCACAGATGTGCTGATATACACAATGCTATGAGTGAACTTACTGGTGCATATCGAAAAACAAGCGAGCAACACGTTCAACTAACGCAAAGCCGTATTTTACGTGACCAACAAGATTTTAAGAAAATCAAAGAATGGTTTGATGTTCACGAACCTTTTTGTGAAAATGAACCGAATTTCAAGAGTCTCTCAAGTGGTTTGCTTGCTGCTGGATCTGACGTGAATTGTGACGAAGCAGAGAAAGTGGGGCGAAATATTCAATGTAAATTAGATGGCATGAACATGGAAAATATAACCATGAAAAGAAGTGATAAAGTTCACACTTTTGAAAATCTTTTGCCTACAACAAAAATTGGAGACGATATTATTCAAATTAATCCAACAATATTATTCAGTCGGTTGACTGCGCTGGTAAATTTCTCAGACGAAATTGAAAGAAACTTTGGCTACGAACTTACCCCTGAGCCAACATCCCTCTTTAAACATGGAATGATGCGCAAACCTGTTAAAGCTGTTCTTAGAAACCACTTCTTGAAGACAGATAATTCCATTGTACTGGAAAGTTATGATGCTTGCGTAGTTGATGGTGGTGCATTACTTCACAAGGTTTACTGGCCGAAATCGACATATTCTGAGGTAATTGATCAGTACTTAGCTTTTATAAAGCGAAAATACCAAAGTTTTGGAAGTGTGAGTGTTATCTTTGATGGCTACTCGGATGAAATGTCTACTAAATCGCAAGAACATAACCGGCGAATGACCAAAGCATCAGCAAGCATAAAGATTAGTAGAAACACTAAAGTGACTTGCAGCAGAGAAGAATTCTTAAATAATCCTCAAAATAAAGATCAACTTATAAAACTTCTTTGTGCCCGATTCCAAAAGGAGGGTTTTGTTGCATTGCAAAGTCATGGAGATGCTGATGTTTTAATCGTCAAAACAGTTGTTGAATATGCAGAATCTGGTAAAACTGTTGTAGTGGCTGCTGATGACACAGATATCCTGATATTAATGATGTATCATTGGCAGGATGCAATGGGTGAAATGATTTTCAGCACTGAGAGGAAGGAAGGTAAAAGATCAAAACTTTTCTACTGGAAAATCAGTGATCTACTTTCTGCCTGTGACTACCCTGAGCTTCTTTTGTTTGCTCATGCCTGGTGCGGATGTGATACAACTTCTGCTATTCATCAGAAAGGTACGCGATCAGTTATTTATAAATATATGATATGATATGTGTACTCTTTTAGGAGCCCTTTCAATATGGAATGTTGTATAAAACATTAATTTTAGGGAAAACAAAGATTTTGAAACAATTGGCATCGGCAAATTTTCGTGAACTAGCAAGATGTTTTGGCGATATTTCAATGACTCAAGATAAAATTGGGGATCTTGGTATTCAGCTTATGGTAAAGAGGTAAGAAACATTTTTTTCTTTATTTGTGACATTACATTTTTGTTGTTTTCTAATAACTAAACAATATATTTCAATGGATTTAAATCTTCAATTGATATATCAATTAACTTTAGCTTTGGTGGAAAAATCACTGATACATTGGCTCATTTACGACACACAAAGTATATTGAAATGGTTACAACTTCTAATGTAGTGGAACCAGAAAATCTCCCTCCTACCGAACGAGCAACATACTTCCATGCATTACGAGTACATCTCCAGGTATTTTAAACTAATATTACATTGCAGATTAGTATTTTTTCACACTTGCCGCTGTACAATAATAAGCAATTAAAAATAATCTAAAACATAGTTCCCATTATTTTATCTTCAGGTAACACAATGGAAATCTTTGGATCTTGGATGCTTGAATCCGACCAACTGGGGTTGGAGAATTGAAAACAACTTGATGGCGCCAGTCAAAACTGATGTCGATCCTGCTCCAGATTGGCTTCTCCAAGTTGTTCGTTGTAATTGCAAAATTGACACTCGTCGCCCCTGCGGTTCTCGTTCATGCTCTTGTCGTAAAAATGGTTTGAATTGTGTCCCAGCTTGTGGGGGCTGTCATGGGCAAGATTGTGAAAATGAGGCAACACCTATATGGGATAGTGAAAACCTCATTCATGATGACACTGAAAGGAACATTTTTGATACATTTGCCTCTTTTATATAGTGTTTTATAGCAAAAATTACTTTGATATTGTTAATTTTTCAGAGGGATTTATACCTTGCCAAACTAACCCATCATGTTTTTTGCTATGTTACTACCCAAAAGCATATCTTAATTAATTAACCTTAAAGAGTAGCTCTTTTTCACAAGGTTCTACATCAACTTGTTTAGGATAAATTATTTAAAAGGTATATTATTGAAAATAAAAATCTTATTTTGAGCTTATTTTTTTTAGCATTTCTTCCGCGTCTATGTTAGCTCACATATTTTTTTGCCCAAAGACCTATGTGTGAGGCTTTAAGTATGTTATTCTACGGAAAATTTGCTTTTCAATGGTACTAAATATGTTTATGTGCAATTTAATTCTAGGTTGAGCTTATTTTTCAGCTAATTCAGCCAGACTAAAAGAGATTGATTCAATTCAGAGTTAGCCTTTGCGTTAAATAATATGGGCAATCAAGGGCGCCGCAAGAAACTTCTTAAAGGGGGGATTTTTGCACGTGCGGTATTTTAGAAACCTGTTTTTGTTGAAAAAATATTTTATTTCAAAGCAATTTCGTTTTGAGTAAACTTAATCATTTAATTTAAAGCGAACAATGAGATGAGATTTTATTTTCAAAGTATTTTGATTATCCGAAGTAATGTGCTAGAATCTGCTTCAATCTCTCATCCTATATGTAAAAACATAAGAATGCAGGCCTTTGGTTTACTATTTTCAGCCACTCAACTATTTCGAAAGCAACATTTACCACATCAGTAAGTAAGCACTTTATATCTGATATACTGAATTTTAAATGGAAGTAAATTTCAAAATAACACTATTATTTTCCAGATAGTAATCAAAGTTTTTACCTGGTTTAAGGAATTAAAGATTTTTATAACGATCTAGAAGAAATTTTATAAACCAGAAATAACTTGCGTCTTTTATGTATTCTTAATAGTATAATTAACATGTATACATCTATATACATTAGAATTGAAAAATGGTGTAAGAAATGTCAATACTTGCAAGACATGTGCAAGGACTACCGGCGATAATTGGGTGCAAATTTAAAATAAAAATATTATATTTTTATCAAAACGGAATTAAAAATTTCACCTAAGGTAAGGACTTGATTTAAACTAAACATGTATAGATTTGCAAAAATCTACATTTAGATCGTGTAATTTGTTTAATAATAGTTAATTATTTCAAGTTTTTTGTGCTGTTGTCCTTAAATATGTACCGGGTGCTTACGCGAATTACCGCGTGCTACTAATTTGGTTTCTATACATTAGTTATTAAGCTTTTTACGTATGTTATTGCATTTCTCATTGTTTTTTACCTTGTATTAGTGTTTATTTGGTGAACTTGTAGAATAGCGACACGCGGAGCACGCGTAACACGCGGACTAAATAAACGTTCCTATTCAGAATCAGATTACGGAAAATTGGAAATGAAATGAGAAAACAGGCCAAATAGACAAATAGGATAAATATTTTTAGAGGTTAGTACTTTTAACGACATAAGGAACTTTCAAACCGACATACAGAACCTTGAGATCGACATAGCAAATCTTTATGACCAAATGCACAAAAACTAAGCATTAATGAGGTATGAAAATCAATAACATTAAAAGGGTATCTTTGGATGTGTCTCACTTCCCCCAAACTCACTTCCCCCAAGTCTGACGTCACAAAATATTAAATACCGTTAGAGACAACATTTCAGTGAAATTGTAATTATATATTTAAATAAATATCTATATTTCTTTACACTCTATTTTGATTAGTTTTATATGCAGTTAAGATTGCTGAAATACGGAATTGCAATTAAATAAATGTAAATGTTGAGGTTCGACATTTGCATTTAGTAAATATTTAGCAGTCCTTTGAAAATCTGTTTAGATTTAAAATAGAAATTTAATTATGTTCATTATTTTTGTACTTTGTTGTAATGAGTAATTAATTTTTTCGCGTTCATTCGTAATTTGTTTGTTTGCTAATTGTTTATTATATATCTGATANTGAATACACCTCATATGTCTTTTGAGCTCTATTCAGACAGGTTTATTTGTACTATCTTAGTGTTATTATTGAATTATTATGAGAAAACTGTCAGGAGCACACGTTGGTACAGTTTCATTATCAACATGGGCATTAATTACGATTTAAACGCAGATTTCTGCCAATGGGTCCCCGGGGACCCATTTCATGCAGTAACGTCGGTAAAATATTTCATGCATATGAGGGTTAAAGGCATTTGTATAAATACTTAAGAGACATCTGCATATTGATAAATTTTATTATTTTTTACATTTTGGGTTATGTCATTAACGTACATTGCAAATAGAATGGGACTGAGAACTGTGCCCTGTGGAACGCCTTGGTCAGTAATAACATATTTTGATTTTTCCCCATTAAGAGTAACTCGTTGTTGTCGAATTTTAAGAAAGTTCATTATTACATTAATAGATTAAATTATAAAAAATTTAATACATCAGTTTGTACTTCAATATGTCAAAATTCATTGAGCAAAAAACCTTTCCTTAAATCAAGAAGTGCAATGCAACTACATTAGAGGCTAAATTAGAATTTATTTGTTCTGATATTGATAAAATTGCATCTTGAGTGCGATATTCATTAGTGAAAACCAAATTGTTTTTTCGAGAGAATATTTTCAGATTTCAAATCGCGTTTACTTGATTATTTAGCAATTCTTCGACTAAAATGGATGGCCAAAACTAAAGTTAAAGCAAATTTATTGATATATATATA
>CABFPE010000102.1:734277-760477 GCA_900660155.1 Hofstenia miamia
AATAACTCTGCACACCTAGGAATAAATCTGCTTAGGTAATTCACAAAGCCACAGAACCATTCAGCTCTTTCACGCGTTAGCGGGCCTTCAAATTCTTTAAGTTTTTTACCTTAGCCGGATCGGGCTGGACGCCATCCTTAGAAACGTAAAAGCCCAAATATGTAACGGAATCAAATGCAAACTTGCACTTCTCGGTGCGTAGGTTGAGATTGGCTTTTCGAAAACGGCACAACAATGCTTTAAGTGTAGATAGATGCTCTGCCCAAGTCTTCGATGCAATAATTACATCATCTAGATAAGATAATAACCCCAGGCCCCGTAAAACTTGTTGGAGTAGTCGTTGAAATGTCGGCGGCCATTACAAAGTCCGAAAGCCATCACTTCAAACTCGAATAATTCACTGCCTACTTGAAACGCAGTTTTTCCTTTGTCCTTCTCTCGTAACGGCACCTGCCAGTACCCACTGGCGATGTCTAAGGTCGTAAAGTAATTGCAACCATCCAAATCCCACACTAGTTCGTCAATTAATGGGAATGGCTGGCAGTCTTTCACCGTACAAGCATTTAATTTGCGAAAATCAACAACAAACCTATATTTGCCATTCTTTTTTTGACTAGGAAACACGGTGATTTCCACGGCGACGTACTTTTTCGAATTACCCCTTTTTGTATCATCTCTTGAACCTGTTTGCCGATTTCTTTTTTCATTACTTGGGGATGCCTAAACCGCGGTCCCTGTGAAGGCGCTGCGTTCCCGTATTAATGCAATGTTCCACCAAATTTGTTCGACTCACATCATACTCGTCCTTGCTAAACACATCTTCATATTCATGTAATAATTGCTTTATCTGATACGTTTCTGTACTTGATAAATTTGGACTTATAATTTCCTCAAACAATAGTCCCACACATCTTCCTTGATCAAGCCGAGTTGGCTGCATTCTATCGGTGCGGTCAATAGAAAAATCCATTCTTCCGAAGTCCTTCAACACCAATCACTAGGGTTATGGGGGAATTTTCTATAACAAAATAACGTAAATGGAAAGTAGTGTCTCTCCACTGTACCGGCACCACACAGCTACTCGACAATTCGAGTTTTTCATCAGAAATTGTTTTGCCCGTCCAACTTTCTTGCATTCGCTTCACGTCGATAGCATTAAATCGTTGTATTCAATCACGATCAATCAAATTTATGTTACTTCCCGTATCAAGTAATGCATCAATATACTGCGTACCGATCTTTATGTTCAGACACGACGTAGTTGGCCCAGTCTCGCAAGTGCCGACTACCGTAGGCGTTTTTTTGGACATCTCCTTGAAATGTGTCCCACCTCGTTACATGCATAACATTTGATTGTTTTCCAACATTTATCTCCATGAAACTTGTTGCATGTCTTGCAAACTTCGCGGGACGCTGCTACCGTCGCAAATGCCGCGGGACTGTCCGGAAAAGTGCGAAGAAAGTTACTTAGCTGTCGGGATGTAGCCGTATCATTCACCGCTAACCACACCATCGCAGAATTACGTAAATCACCCGGTAATGCATCAACCAGCCGGGCCTTTACCGCGTCATCGCCAACCTTCAGATATATAGATAATTTGATTAACTTCTCGAGAGCAGATAATTTTCAGACGGCTGTGATATTCGGATGCTCGTCCAGTCATTATATGGATTTGTAGGCCGAGTCGCTCGCTTCCAGAGCCGTCTTCATCGTCATAGTTCCCGCAGTAAGTTTGCCTGTACGGCCGTGACAATTTCGTCGTCCAATGCATTTGGTAAAATTGCTAAGCTTAGCGTATCATCCAAAATATTCTTTTCAGTACAGTAAGCATTAAATTTTAGTTTCCAAACACTAAACGAAGATGGCATTCTAATAAGATAGATAGTAGTAAAATGTATAACACGTTGCGAGCCAATGTTACAAGACGACTACGCGCTCTAAATTCTATTTTACAACTGCCATATTACTACAAATATCAGACGACAATCATTAAATATTTGCACAATACTAAATACCACGTCTCAACATTAAACATTATCCAGTCCTCATAGAATGAATTTGTCATATTTTATTAACAAAAATTAAGAAATATGTTAGTACCACTCTTTGAAGAAACAAAATTTCATGTGATCAAAGTTTTGCATGAGATTTCAGACAATCACAATTTTGATATTTCTTAAGATATGTGGTTGGCGGTGCAATTTTTGCAGTTCCAATAAGAATAGGGTTAATCCGTCGTTTCATTAACCCGCTACCACTTTTCAGGCATAAAATACTAGGTTTTTGGTAGCTTGGTCCAATAAACTAATCTCATAATGTGAACTTTATTCCAATAGTATTATTCTATGCAATATATATATATATATTACGAGTCTCTAAAAGTTAAATGGAAGATCTAATCAATCTCATTGCATTGAATTAAACTTTCCCTCAAGTTCAAGCAAAAACTCAGGTAGAATGTCATACGTTTTCTTAATTGAGAAAAGTGAAAAGCTAGTGGATGTATTTAAATTAGATTTGCTTGACAGTGGAAAGTCAACCAAAGGGAACAAGACTACGAGAGATTACAATTGCCAAAGTGATTTATGCAAAACGTATGACTGACCAATATAAGCCTTGAAGGTTAAGAAGGTTACAGAAGATATTAATGTATGTAAGAGCCATACCAGCTATCCGCCGCTGTTCGATCAGAGCCATCTCTTCCTGCATATCCTGATCACGCATCTTTTGCTGCCATGCCAAAAAGTTGGAAGCATCGAATTCGCCAGATTGTAAGCGCTGAAGTCGTTCTATTTCGGAATCTTCTTTCTTCTGAAAGTGAAACCCTTCTCGCAAGATTGCAGCAGCATTTAGTTTAACGGCAACGTCATTTGTCTAGAATTACGTAATCCATTACCGAAATTAATATTCTATTACAAAATACGTCAATTGATTTTAAATTGACTATCAGACATATATTCTATAATGACTTTAACAAATTAAATAAAGCTACTTTGAACAACTGCATAGTCTCTGTTTTCATTATAATGGTGTACATTAAACACAACCGCTAATTGACGATTTTGTACAATTGTAGTGAGAACAACTAAATAATTTTATCAACCACAGATTAATAACATCTTGAAAGCCTCCTTTATAGTAAAATGCAAATTTCTAAAATCATTTATTCAAAACCGCATTTTGCAGAAATTTAGAACAATCAAATCCATACATCGTCAAGTGAACCTAAGATGTCATTACCATTTTCTTTGGAGGATCACGACACTTGGACATATTAAATCTCAGCTTTGAATCTTCTTCTTCCTTTATTTTTTCAATTGTTTTCTAAGTGGATAGTCAACATAAGTGAAACAATGAAAGGCTTACCAAAGCCTTTTCAGATTTGGTCATTGATGCGCACGAGAACTGTGTTGCGTTTGCTTCCATCAATCGCTCCTAAATTATTATAGAATCACAATTAAGATTTTAAAATTTAAAGAACAAGATGTTAATCAATGCAGACAAAAGTTTGCCTATGGAAATAGTGAACTAATGAAGCAATTACCTCTGCAATCTGCTTATTTTTTTGCTTTTTTTCGACAAGTTTTACATCTACAGTGGGCTGTTTGTAAGTAGTTTCGGGAACATCCCGCGCTGGAGCCATTTGTGGAATTGGCTTTGGCTCTGGAACATTACGAGGTTTTGTATTAGTAAGCTTAAATGGCTCAATAACAGTGGCTGGTTTCTTTGATTCAAACTTGCTTGTAAACTGCTGTTGTTCTTCCAACATCGATTCTTGCATGGATTTAAATAAGTTGGTCAAATATTCGAAATTTCTAAATTAAAGATTCATCAAGTATTTCATAAAATAACAGTGATTTGTGCTTAAGGCATCTTTCATTTTTTGCCCAGTTATATTATTTCCAAGAATCGAAAACCTATTTTTCTGTAATGTTTTCGTAGTCATTAAGAAAGTTTGTGAAAAATTTAGCTTTTAGATACTCCTGATTTTCGTCATTGATCAGCGGAAATATTAAACATCTCTTTCTTTAAATCTAAATTATATTCTCACGTGAAGCAATAAAAGTACTACTGATTCTGTTTTCTTCAACAGTACTTATTTGCTTCGGATTTTATAGTAAAATTAAGTGAATTTTGCAAAACAGACTGCAGTTTATTTCTAAAGCGTGTTCAACTTAAAAATTACTGTTTAAAACTCCAATCAGTCAAAACTCTAAAGTAAATTTCATATTAGATTTATTCCTATCATCTAATATGTTTCAGAAGATTGAGTCAGTTGATTAAAAATAACAATGATAAAGTCATCTCCCAATTAGATCTGTATATTGATTTACAGGCTATACCTATGTAGTGCAAACTTCACTGGGAATTATATTTCCTAAAGCCTATTTCCAAGAAATGCCAATTTAAAAGAAGATTAAAGTCTGTTTCCAAATTTTGACAAACAGTAAAAATACAAAATGGTCATACATACTTTAGTAAAGGACGAAGTAGATGCTCATTCACAAACTCTTCTTCATAGATTTTCTTCCATTCATCATTCATCCAAGTCATTATATTTGTTCTGTTTAAGAAAAAATTGAAAAACTAAACGTTAAATTTTCAAAATCAAAAACCATTTGTTCCATACCTTTATGATTTTTTGTTTATTTTGACTTGCTATTAATGAGTAGTACACATCTGTACCGAGATCATCAATACGAAAAAGCGTGAGGTATATAACAACTAAACAGATTATGCTTCGATTAGAAGTCCTGAAGAACAAAACAATTTAATAACTGAAATCTCAATAATTCATAAATATTGTTACGTACATTAATCTACAAAATGTTCAATTTCATAGATGAACATTAGGAAACTTTTCAAGTGCAAAATTTAAATTGAATTAGTAAAATTTCTTTGTAAAGTGTAATTGATACGGATGAAAAATATTCTAAAAATTTTGCAATGTATAGAAAATTGAGAAAGTGACACAATTTTTTTATAATTTACATATCAAACTACTTTCCATGTTTAGAGATATTCGAAAACAAAACATACGCAAATTAGGTATTGCAAATTCGTGTGTAAAAATTATATTTATTTGGTATTTCCTAGCAAAGAAATTATACTAAGCAAGAATTAGAAGTTTTCAATAAGCACAAATTCTATTGAACAAGGCCACGTGTTTCTCGATATGTGGTTTCATTCATCTATTCAGGAATTTTACGAATGACAATTCTTTTAACAATGTCATTTTCCAGTTGTCGAAGAAATCTAATGTGTTACAGGCTGCCTGTCATCAGATAATTTCATGTTGATAGATCAGTTAAGATATTAAAATTGCAACAATCTGGTAATTGGTAATTATCATGATTGAAATATGCATAAAAGTATAAAAAACTTATACTATGAGAAATAGCTTGAAAATCAGCTACTTTAAAAAATGAACCGAAATCCTCAAGCCTTTTGAATTAGTATAATTCAATACACACAAAAAAGTAAAGATGATATCCAAAGGACGCTGGTATGATATTGGTAAAAATCCTTTTTAAGCAATTTAGTTTCAAAGTTAGCTAAAAACTTTAATTATGTGGAAAATAATTTGTATGCTTTTGCCAATATTGAAAAATAGATCGGGATTAAAATAATGTAATTGATTTTGAATTTCCATTATTAATTATGATGTAGGCATACACAACCAGAAAATAAAAACAAGTCAAGTTTTACGGCAGCGAGGACAGTCACAGGAGATGAAATAGGAGCAAATGGAAGAGTAGGCGAAGTTGGAGAAGGGCTCAGCAAAGAAGAAGGCCATCAAAGATTTCTTGAAGCTCGGTGGTGGGGAAAAGAAATCAATCGCTGTTGGAGGGTTGCGAGTCAAAATGTAATTAGCAGCAGTACAGGCACGATTGAAAAACGAGTAAAGGGTGCGATGTTTCTTTGTACGACGAATGGAGAAGGTGACAACATCATCAGAGCGAGTGCAGCAGGAATTAGAGAACTTAATGAAATCAAAAGGATCAAGATCCAATTTGCGAGTCAGTAGTCGATTGAACAGAAGGAGATCACAGGCATGGAAGTAGAGTGACAGCGGGAGAGTGGAGAATTTCAGCAGAGCGTCTTTATAGTCCAAAGAGGAAATCCATTTGAAAGCGCGTTTCTGGAAACGTTCCATGGAGTGGAACAAAGCACGAGAAGGCCACCAACAAGGAGACGCGTAGAGAAGAATGGCGCGAGGAATGGACTTGAACAAAGAGAGTTTCACAGCGGACGAGGTATTAAAAGGAACATTACGGAAAAGGGCAAATAGCGAGGAATTAGCTTTGCGGAGACGCAAAGACACATGTCCAGTCCAATTTAAGTTTGCAGCAAGTTGAACTCCAAGATGAGTGTGATGAGGCGCAAAGTTCACAGGTAGAGGCAAATCAGAAGGGGGAGCCACAGAAAAGGAAATACCACATGTCTTGGTAGTGCTAAAATCGAGATGGTTGACAGAGGACCAAGTAGACAAGTGCTCAAGATCAGAAAAAATGTTCGAAGCAAAAGACCAACCAAAATCAAAAATCACAGTGTCGTCGACATACAACAGGCAAGACGAGTTGAGAACAGAATGAGGGAGGTCGTTAATGGCAACGAGGAAGAAAAGAACAGCAAACACTGAGCCTTGAGGGGCACCACTAGTAACGGGGACAGGAGAAGAGATAGACGAGTTGATTTTGACACACTGGTGGCGATTGGTCAGGTAAGACTGGAACAATTCGATGAAATCCACATCAAAACCAAATAAACGTAACTTGTCAAGCAGAATGGAATGAGGGAGGCGATCAAACGCTTTTGAGATGTCAAGAAAGATAATACAACCAGGATCATTACTATCAGAGTGAAAGTAGCAGTTTTCGCTCAGAGTGAGAAGGTTAGTAATCGTAGAGCGACCAGGAAGGTTGCCATGCTGAGAAGAAGAGATGAGGTGACGAATTTTTGGGAATACATAACGAAAAACAAGGCGTTCAAAGATGATAGACAGTCGAGATAGAATAGCTATTGGGCGGTAGGACGTGACCTGCGAGGAGGGAAGCTGATTAGATTTTAACAGCGGAGAAATCCAAGATGCCTTCCAACAGGCGGGATAGCGCTTAGTGGAGCAAATGAAGGAGCAAAGATGCTTTAAATGGATAGAAAGCGTGGAGGAGGTTTCATGAATTACAAAGGAAGGAACACCGTCAGGATAACAAGGACCAGACAACTTGCAAGATTTAAGCATGAGAGAGATATCATGGGCGCTGAAGACCATATCACAAAGTCGGATTAGCGGGGAGGCAGCAGGCGGACCAGGGCACATGGAGACAGGTACAGAGAAGTTAGAGCAAAATACGCGTTGAACAGATAAGCTTTTCTCCAACTAAAAATAATCAACATTATCTGTTCCTGCGTTTAATAGACACTCATGCGATTTGAGGAGTTACTTAACGGCTTTCTCAAACCAGTCCTAAGTAAATTTTCAACTAATATCTAGTTCACTTAAACAAATATTTACAGCCTTTTAAAATTAAATGCGTCAATAGTCAACAAGAAGGAACTTCAATCAACTCAGAATGATACAATATTAAAGGGATGGCGAGCACTAATAGCAGCATAGTATTGCTCTACAACATGCGTACAGAGTGAATTACATAGGAATATACAATTAATATATGATGCAAATTGAATTTTATCTCTGAAGCGAAACATGAGCTGAATAATGGGATCTGTTTATATAATGAATATTTGAAGTAAAGGTGTCCAGCTAATTAGAACAAATGATTTAAAGATTACTGAAGTATATATGACGATCTGAAGGTAGTGATTTTTCACCATCCGTAGCATAAAAAACATCAAGAACAACTTTCATTATTTTCTTAAATCGAATACAGTTTCCAAAAACTTCAAGAACGAAAACGCGTGAATGTTCGTCTTTAACCTAAAACATAATGTTTCACAAATAATGTGAAAAAATTCTTACGTCATTTAGCTCGAAAAACTCTTCTGCATGACTGTCGGCACTAACATTGTTGTCTTTAAATGTTTTTAAAATATCAACACATAATGCAAATAACTTTGACGCATTCATTCTAAAATTATAATGAATATCAAATAACCTACAAACACAACAAGTATGTATACGCAGTTTATTTTGAAGTCACAATATTCTAAACATCGAGCTGTGTTTATTTGGATAACAAATCCGCGAGGGACATGCCTAAACAGCAAATATTTTAAAGGAACGCTTAACAAATTTTCATCCACGTACATCAGGTGATGTATATTGAATGTCTGCCAAAATTAAGCTGAAATGGGAAATTCTTGACATTTAATCGAACAAAAATTCTAATGAAAATATGATTATCAGGATTTTTTGTGATTATGATATGCTGACCTCTACTATTAATTAATACAACTCACTGTGCTGAGCGTGGAATATTTTTTAGTGTACCAATACATAGCATATTTAAAACTCACAATAAATTTCTATTTATCTTTTATCAATAACAACTTTATTAGGCTCTGTTCAGTATTGAGTGCTGTGTAGAATGTACAATTATAATGCTTTTCGGATGATGTCAATTTAGAATGGCACGATCTCAAAAACCTGAAACCATGTGTTTACCAACATGTGTTATTTTAAAATGTATTTAAAATGTTTGCGGTGCTATTACTCTTAAATATTGAAAGAAAGGAAAGGTCTTGTTTTAATAAAGACTTAATCTAAGTTGCTAAAATTGGAATGGATATCACCCTTTTCTATACATAATTATTAGATCATCCTCAAACCCCAAATTATTTATCCTTATAGTGATGATCTAATCTGCCTCCCTTTTAGCCAAGAGAACACGAAAAAGAGAAAAAAAGATTCTGCTTTATCGGTCGTATCATCATTCAAACGAACGATAATATTCGTTTTTAATGACTTTTATTATTATTATTATTATTATTATTATTATTATTATTATTATTATTTCTAATAAAACAATATACATTAGGGGAAGGTAATACACTTCATGCATTCGAAACATACATCCAACATTGAGCACCTACACAAACATTCACACAAACATTGATTATATTATTATATATTGTACATATTAATTTGTAGTAATTTATTTGCTTATATTTTATTTTTCTTTTGTCATGTGTTAGTTTGTAGAATTTTGTATACATTAAGCAATAAATTTGCTTTGACTCTNGCTTTCATCACATATCAATTAAATTGTGGAATAATTTAGATTATGAAACGCGAATAGAAAAAAACTATAAAAAATTTAGAATATTATTATTATTATTATTTCTAATAAAACAATATACATTAGGGGAAGGTAATACACTTCATGCATTCGAAACATACATCCAACATTGAGCACCTACACAAACATTCACACAAACATTGATTATATTATTATATATTGTACATATTAATTTGTAGTAATTTATTTGCTTATATTTTATTTTTCTTTTGTCATGTGTTAGTTTGTAGAATTTTGTATACATTAAGCAATAAATTTGCTTTGACTCTTATATTATTATTATTATTATTAAACAATAATAAAACAGTTTAAGCTTTTCTCGTAAATGTACAGTAATTTCATTATGGACTGTCGTAATTAGAAGATTTTAAGAGCAGCAAAATATAAAGATAATGTAGGAATTTATGAATAATAATAAAATGATGTCAGACTTGTGAGCTATTGAATTATTAAATTTCTAAAGCAAATACAACAATTTCTGAATGCTAAATTCTAATGCCATTAGGAAAATATGAATTGACTATAGAAATACAGAGAATGATGTAAATTAATCTTAACTAGAAACAGTATTAACCTTTTAAGGATTATTTGATAATTATAGTTTCTATATTGCAAAATATAGTTAGCATCCTAAAACACATCTCACTAGAAATTGATAATGTATTTATAAAAACAGATAAGGCCATCAATTAACGTAGGCCGCATTACACTTGGCGCGTTTGAAAAATCCGCCATATGTCGAAAAGCAAACGGAATATGTTTGCTGTTCTAGGGAAACTAAATCATTTTAACGTTGTATTAAGAAATATATCTGGTGTATTGACTAAAATTGACAACATTGTGGCAGCAAATCAGCAGAATAAAATTTCATTTAAACTATTTGCCAATTTGTCCCATTGCATGTAACGCCATTTTTGCTTCCACAGCAACAAAATTGAATGCAATAATAAACCTAAATAACACTAGACATTGAATTACTCAACCAGAGTTTGAAATATTGCATTTAAAAATTTTTTATTAAAATTCAAAATTTAAAAAGGTAGGGAATTGCTTTTTGATCAAATGTATTTGAAAACCACTTATAATAGGCTACCAAACTCTAAAAATTGAACATTTTCCAAATTTAAACAATTCAAAATACATCATACAATGCTGTGATGTTGAAAGTAAGCTTGCAAAAATTTGGAAAGGTATGAATGCACTATGGGCAGGATGTCTTACAAAATATTTAAACATTGTAAAATATTTTGTGTAGGTTGGTATTTTATCAACATGTGAAATCCTGAAGCCAACAGCTGTCAGAAAAATGTAACTATGGTAATCACTCTTATCCAAGGTTGGTTCTTAAATCTGTCAATTCATAATCTTATGGCTGTCAGAATTTATCTTACAACTGTCAGAAAAAGTCGTTGTTGTTTAAAATGAGCTAAATTGGGACATGGCTTAAGAGACATCTAGTAAAAATGGTAACTATATGAGAAAGGCATTAAAATAACATTTCACTTGCTTCCTACATATATTATTTTCTAAATTTCTCAAAGGTTTAACATTAATCAATTACTCAAACTTCAAAAGCTATTTTATAATTTTTAAGTATTTTACTATTTACCAAATTGATAATGTTTTTTGATTAATGCTATTGGCTAAAAGTGATTTCCATAGTTACATCTTTTTCTGACAGCTGTAAGATAAATTCTGACAGCCATAAGATTATGAATTGACAGATTTAAGAATCAACCCAGGATTAATATGTCTCTCAAAACATCTAGCAGGAATGAGTGTTAAGTATACGGGACGATAGCTTTTATTGATTGAAGGATCAGCACTAGCGCTCTTTATCATGGCACCACTGTTGCAAATTTCCGCATTTGGGGGTGGTCTTCATTTTCAATTACAGAATTAAATATTCGAGCAAAAATATATGAAAGCTCTTTGTGAAAAGTTTTAAACAGCGGCCCAAAGAAAATTGTCATGACAATAGNACAATGCTGTGATGTTGAAAGTAAGCTTGCAAAAATTTGGAAAGGTATGAATGCACTATGGGCAGGATGTCTTACAAAATATTTAAACATTGTAAAATATTTTGTGTAGGTTGGTATTTTATCAACATGTGAAATCCTGAAGCCAACAGCTGTCAGAAAAATGTAACTATGGTAATCACTCTTATCCAAGGTTGGTTCTTAAATCTGTCAATTCATAATCTTATGGCTGTCAGAATTTATCTTACAACTGTCAGAAAAAGTTGTTGTTGTTTAAAATGAGCTAAATTGGGACATGGCTTAAGAGACATCTTGTAAAAATGGTAACTATATGAGAAAGGCATTAAAATAACATTTCACTTGCTTCCTACATATATTATTTTCTAAATTTCTCAAAGGTTTAACATTAATCAATTACTCAAACTTCAAAAGCTATTTTATAATTTTTAAGTATTTTACTATTTACCATATTGATAATGTTTTTTGATTAAATTGATAATGTTTTTTGATTAATGCTATTGGCTAAAAGTGATTTCCATAGTTACATCTTTTTCTGACAACTGAAAGATAAATTCTGACAGCCATAAGATTATGAATTGACAGATTTAAGAACCAACCCTTATCCAATAGCATTAATCAAAAAGCATTATCAATATGGTAAACAGTAAAATAATTAAAAATATTAAAATACCTTTTGAAGTTTAAGCAATTGATTAATGTGAAACCTTTGAAAAATTTAGAAAATTATATATGTAGGAAGCAAGTGAAATGTTATTTTAATGCCTTTCTCAAATAGATACTATTTTATCTAGATGTCTCTTAAGCAATGTCCCAATAAAGCTCATTTTAAACAATAACAACTTTTTCTGACAGTTGTAAGATAAATTCTGACAGCCATAAGATTATGAATTGATGAATTGAAAGATTTAAGAACCAACAATAGGGAACCTTGAGATCAACAAAGCAAATCATTATGACAATATTAACAAAAAATTTAGCATGAATGAGGTATACATATCAATTATATCAAAAGAGACTTCAAAAGTTGTAATCTAGACTAAATGATAAAATATCATACTTGATTTCATAAAAAAAACTCAAATAAATATTTTACTGTAAATATGAGAAAATTTTAAATGATCCACTAATGTTATTAATCTTCATACCTCATTCATGCTAAATTTTTGTTCATATTGTCATAACAATTTGCTATGTTGATCTCAAGGTTCCCTATATTGGCTTCAAGATTTTGATTGTTGATAAAAAGTACCAATCTTTTGTGTAATACTTACACTTAGTTGCTGAGCATTTATTAAATTATGCATTGTATATCAATGAGGTTAATGTATATCTACATAACCAGAGCTAAATACTTGACAATGTTGAAATGAATGAAGTATATTGCACTGTTATACATTTCCCAGATAACAATTTTGGTTGTTTTTATATTTGTTTCATACTTTTGGTTGTTGCATCAACCACTAACATCATAATAACAACATTATTAATTAATAATTAGGGAGCAGATGCTAGCAAATTAAACTCACTTTGTTATTTTTATTATTAGATCCTTTTATATAAAAAAGCATTTGTGAAACATTTTTTGAAATTTTTAATTTGTGAAAAATTATAATATACCAGATAAGTGAATTTTCAAAATAATTTCTTCATCTTTATTTAATCACCTTGATATTGAATGTAAAAAAAATAAGTTACAATTGAGCAGAAGAGATTTTTCAAACTTAAGAAAGTAGTAATTCAAAATCATGTTTAATTATACATTTTTAATTTTTTGTTAAATTTGTAGATTTTTATGCTCATTGTTATCATTTATATACAAGACATTCATATTAAATCTTTAACAATTGAATATGCTTGACAGTACTTCAAAGATAGTGGTCTGCTCCTTGTTGGGCTTGTGCTTGTTTGAAAAGCTTAGCAATATAAATCTTATTTTGCCTATAAAAGTAATTCTAAGACAATAATGTGACAACATTGTTACTAACTCAAAATATTGCTGTTTCATTCACAAAAACAACTAAAAAGCAACCTAATGTGAAGTTGTTGAAGCAACATTGTTTCAACCAATGAAATGGTACCATTTCAACATAAGAACACTGTTGTTTTTGAAACATAAGACAACTAAATAACAACACAAACCAATGTTGTTTAAAATTTAAATTGTTATCTGGGTTATTGCAATGGTTATGTTCAATAAATGTGATTTGATAATTAAATATGATATGAAAATTTGGAATTTCTTATCAGTGCTGAATTTACAGAACTTGTTTCCCAATAATATATACCTCCCAAGTTTTTATCCTTAAGAAATAGATACTTACAATTGATATAGGAACTGAAGTTCAAAATCATTGATTTCTTTGAATATTTTCAAGTGAATTATTGATTGTTTGTGAGTTTCAGAATTAATGATTTCTCTTCTGAGTTTTCCATGTAAAATTTTGTGAAATTATTTGAGCTTAATTTATTTTAGAATTAATACTTTTTTGTATTTTTGAAATATATCAAAATATAGGTTGGTACTTTTTATCAACAATCAAAATCTTGAAGCCAACATAGGGAACCTTGAGATCAACATAGTAAATGGTTATGACAATATGAACAAAAAAATTAGCATGAATTAGGTATATGTATCAATTATATCAAAAGAAAGAGACATCAAAATTTAGTTTTAGCAGTTGTAAATTGAGTTGTAATCTAGACTAAATGATAAAATATTATACTTGATTTCATAACAAAAACTCATATAAATATTTTAATGTATATATTAGAAAATTTTAAATGACCCATCTAATTGTATTAATCTTCATACCTCATTCATGCTAAATTTTTGTTCATATTGTCATAATGATTTGCTATGTTGATCTCAAGGTTCCCTATGTTTGTTTCAAGATGTTGTATGTTGATAAAAAGTACCAACCCAAAATATAGGTTGCAAAATACTAAAGCAATGACATTTTGAGAAAGCCCATAGAGATTTTATTAGCTAATTATGTGTTCATTAGTATTACTTTAAAAATTTTCAGCAAATGTCTGCAAAATCATTCCTATTCACCATTTTGGCATAATGACATTCCTGGAACTTTCATTATTATAGTTATAGCAATTTCAATCAGTTTGCTGGGCTTGAGTTAAGACAGAATATAATTTTTTAATAAGTGTAATACATTGGAATTCCTTGTTGGGTTATAGGCAAAAAACTTAGTATAAAATTGACCATTCTAAAAAGATGCACATTTGCTGAGCTAGAAAAGCTTGAGGATTTTGAATCTGAGTATAGAAAAACCTGAAATTCTGGCAAATTTGAAAATTTTAAAATCACAGATATTTTGGATTTGAATTTCAACAACCAGGCATATGTCAAAGTTATTATCAGGCATCTCTTTTTTGGTAGTATCACAAAATGTATTTGCTGTAACTAAGGACTCTGGTAATTCAAAGGAGGAGTAGAAAATAAAAGATAAATTATTACTAAGACTGATAGATAATATTTTATTCAAGGTTTTTTCAAAAACATCTCTTAATTTACTAATATTGCTTTTTTAGTTTGTAGACAGCCTATATTGGGTGAATATTTCATTAATCAGTCAAAATTTCAAATACTAAATTATCTCTATTTGTGACAGAATGAGTAACAAAAAATAAAGCAAGAGATAACCAAAACTAATAACAAACTTAATTAATGTGTATTTTTTTTTTGTACCAACGTAATTATCATTTAAATTTTGTAAAACAATTATCAGTGATGCTTTTGAGAGATTGGTAGTCAGAGAGTTTTTCAAAAAATTGTCAAAGACAAAACCACTTCAGCTAATTTAATGATGACATTGCATAATAAAAACAAATGAGAAAATAGTAAATATCTTTAAAATTAAAGAACAGCTACAAGCCAATTGTTTATATGTTTGTGCAAAGTTCCTATAAATAGATTGTATCAGATTAATTGAGTGATGAATTTAGTTTCACAGCTATTATCTTTGTTGTATTACCAGGTTTGATTATATATGGCAACTGAAAACTAAATGTTCAAGCACATTTAAAGAAATTTCAGAGCCACTGCACAATCAGCAATTCATAATATAATGTGACTGGTAGCCTGAAACTCATATGTATTCATATGATATGGATACAGATCGGATTTTTAATCTGTTTAGCTTTCCTATTGATTTGTTTACTAAAATAACAGCATGTCATAGCTGGAAAGCTGCCCTTAGTTTAATGCATTTTAGATCCATATTCCTATTGTATAATAATAAGATCTATTATACATACAAGGGGTTGGTGCTTTTTATAAAATATGAAATCTTGAAACCAACATAGGTAACCTTGAGATTGACATAGCAAATCATTATGACAGTATGAACAAAAATTTAGCATGAATGAGGTATGAAGATTAATAACATTAGATGGGTCATTTAAAATTTTCTCATATTATACTGTCCCAGGTGCTTATGAGCCACTTTCATCTTACATGTTTGCAATGTCTGTTAGTTTAAGTAGTTGCAAAGTTAATGTATCTTATGGACTGTCTAGGACCTTATTTCTGCAGGCTGCATTGATTGTTTACATAAATACAGGGCTCGTATATTTGTAATTACATGTAAAGTTATTTTTCTGTAGGATGTCTAATAAGCTGATGCATCCAGATTGTGAACATTCATTTATTGCAAACTGCCATCATAACAAAAACAATCAATGCACTGACTTTAATCAGAATTCCAATTACCATGCACTGAGATGCTTCCTTGCACTGAAGCTTGCTTGTGAGTCACAACCAAATTTGTGGTAACTGGTGATCATTAGCAGTTTCCATTCTTCCCATTGCTGCATTGCTCAGTGTTGGGTTTTGAACCTGATGGAATCTAGCTGTGGATCTAAATGGAGTTCAATTAGTGGTTGTATTACAATTGGTTTTATCTAAAATTATAGCTGATATTGTTAAATGATATTACTTGGATCACATGCTTTACTGTTTGGAAATGTACATGTTGTGAAAGGAGGGTATTAATGGTAAAATTGGTCTAGACTTACCTAATATTGTCAATTCTAATCATTGTCCAGATTCTACATGGTGACCATGACAGTCACCCAATACATGCAATAATATGGAAAATATGACCTTAAATTAATGAATATTGAGAAAGAAAGATGGATAAATGAAATGTGAGATAACACTAGTACTTGATTATCAGAAGAAAGAAATTTGTTCCAGCAACAAATAGAATTGTTGACAGAAGCAAACAAAGAAATAAAATACAAAGCAAAAAATGGCATTAATTGATAGCCAAGACAAATGAGGAAAACATTAAATTGCAAAAAGACAATGACACAAAGCAACTGGAAATCAATAGTCTAAGAGATGAATTACAACTGTTACTGTTAAATAATGAAAACAAGAAGAACAAAAGGAGGTAGAAGTATTAGGGCTAAAAGTTAATTCCCACATTTTTTTGTTGTTGTTCTATTTCAGCAAAATAAAATTATTTTTATGTAACAAGTTTTATGTTATAGTGTTCTCTGTATTATCAGCAATCTATTAATATATGATTTTCTCTATATAACATTACAACATTTGTTATTTTTAAGTTAGAAGATGTCAACTTTAATACCAGAAAAATGTTATTTGTGGGAAGCTCTTCTTTTCCTTTTCCATCTGAAAAAGAAAGCCACTGACGTGCACCAAATGCTTTGTCAAGCTTATGGCAATGTTGCTCCAACCCTAAGAACCTGCCAAGAATGGTTTCAGCATTTCAAATCAGGCGATTTTGACATCAAAGACAAACATTGGCCAGGGCAGCCAAAAAAATTTGAAGACAAACAACTTCAAGCTTTATTGGATGAAGATTTAGCTCAAACACAGGAGCAACTAGCAATATGTCTTGGCATCATGCAAAATGGTGTTTCTCTTTGATTGAAAGCAATGGGGAAGATTCAGAAGGAAGGAATATGGGTGGCTCATGCACTGTCAGAATGCAACAAAGAGCAGAAAAGAACAACTTCAAAAATCTTGCTAGACAGATTCCATAGAAAGTCATTTTTGCACAACATCATAACAGGTGATGAAAAATGGGTATACTATGACAATCCAAAGCAAAGAAAATCGTGGGTAAGTCCTGGTGAACCAGCCACTTTGATTGCAAAACCAAACACTCATGGGAAGAAGGTGTTACTGTGCATATGGTTGGATCAATGTGGCATACTGTATGATGAGCTTCTTCAACCTGGTGAAACAGTCACTGCCAATCACTATCAAAATCAATTAGCGCAGTTACACCATGAAATTGCAGTAAGGAGACCAGAATACATGGATCAACATGACAAACTCATGCTGCTTCATGCTAATGCAAGGCTGCACATCACAAAACAGGTAAAAGACACACTGAATGAGTTCAAATGGGAAGTCTTACCACACCCACCATACTCCCCAGACATCTCCCCATCATATTACCACCTTTTCTGGTCAAAGGCTCATGGTCTAGTGGAACAGCGCTTTCAAGATCCCCAAGACTTTGCAAAATTGCTCAATGAATGGATGGCAGCAAAACCAAAAAAAATTTATTATGATGGAATTCATAAATTGCCTGAACTTTGGCAAAATGTTGTTACTAATGAAGGAAATTATTATGAATAAAATTTATACTTTAGTTTGTCTAGTTTCATGCAGTTTGAAAAGCGTAAAAAAATGCAGAAATTAACTTTTAGACCTAATACTAGCAATAGAAAAACCAGAGGAATCAAACCAAATGATTTAATAAGACAATATCAAGATAACTATAAACAAGAAAATTTAGTAAAAAACATAACACAAAAAGTGCAAAACAGATGTAAAATGCAAACAGAAACACAACCAATATTCAATGAATTTTTAATGAATTTATTCTATCAGAGAACAATAAAGAAGAAGTACCTGTATGCAAAGTGATTCTTCTAAAATTCACTAGAAAGATAGATAACTATTTGCCAACATTCACAGAATTACTACAAATATTTGAAGTCACTATGAAGGTAGAGGAAAGTCACACAAAACACAGCAGCAGCAAAAATCCTACTCTGCCTATGCAGAGCCACATATCAACACTATCTATTATTAGATATGAAAACAAAAATCAACCACAAACAACAAATAGGCAAATACAAAGCAAATATGCTAGGATGATACACCTGAAATCAACCACAGCAAAAGTAGTGGCAAAAAATTAATGAAAGAATTTATACTAAAATTTGTACAAATGCAAGTTATCATATCTGACCATGGATTTCAATTTAAAAGCAAACTATTCAAAGAAATTTCAAAAATATTAGAAATAATAAACGAGAAAATAACAGCATTAATCCACAAGCAAATGGGCTGTCAAAAGACTGACTTGCACAATAATAAAACTTATAAGATTAATGACATTAAGAATAGGAGGAAGAGACTAGCACAAAATATTAGAAATTGTAGAATATTTTTATAACACTTATGTGCATTCAACCACAAGAATGACACCATACAAAGTGATGTAAGGCAGAGAAGCCACAACACCAATCTCTATGCAATATCACACATACTGAGGAAAACCAGATAATGAATGCATAAACAAATTTAAAGATAAGATGGGGAGAATTAATGAGGCAATGTGCCACAACATAAAACAATCAGCCATCAGACAAGAAACAAATTTCAACAAGAAATTATATGGTCAACCACACAAGAAAGGGGATAAGGTTTACACATGCACACTAATGAGAACACAAGACATCAACTAAGTCAGAAAATCAAAAACACAGTGGGCAGGGCCACACACAATACAACAAGTACTACCTAATAAGAATTATAAAATAAATGATGGAAGAACACTACACTTCCAAAACTTAAAAAGGGCTACAAAAGATGTAGAACAAATAGCATTAGATAAAAATGCGGAATTTAAAATTATAAGGGATAATAAAAGTGCTTAGGTTAATATGGATGAACAAACCAAAATTTGACCCAGAAATATGGGATATTAATCTATTAACTGAATTTAGGTAAACAAATGAATGAGCCAAACAAAGAATCAATCACCACTGAAAAGCAGAAGAGTCAGAAGGAGAAATGCACAATCCAAATGTCAACTAATGGACAGGGGGATGGAGTGACAACCTACCAAAAACTTTAGAAAGCAGATAAGAAGGAGGGCACCCTCACCCAATTGCCAACTAAAAGCAGGCAGATAAAATGGGGTACCTCACCAACAACCAAATGTCAATTAAAGGATGGGCACTCAGAAGAAAAAAGAGGTTGTGGAAGAGGTCTTGCAAAACAAAGTGGGTTGGTCATAGAACCCCCATCAGCAAAACTCAATGCCAACTAAAGGGCAATGAGTACACAGCTAAATAATTCACTCCCCAAAAGCAATTAAATGACCCAGATATCAAGGAAATCAGTGATGAATCTGAAATGGATATAGGTGTTCCCTAAATTAATTTAAAGGAATTTTGAAGCTCCCACACAATCAGCCATTCATAATGTGGTGCAGCTAGTAGCCTAAAACTCAATGTGTGTTCATACATTAAGGATATAGATAGGAGCTTTAATCTGTTTAGCTTTCCTATGAATTCATTTACTGAAATAAGAGCAGGTCATCAAATAGCTGGAAAGCTACCCATAGGTTAACCTGTTTTAGATCCAAATTCTTATGATACAATAATAAGATCTAGTATACATACAAGTGTTTGGTATTTTTTATCAACATATGAAATCTTGAAATCAACATAGGGAACCTTGAGATTGACATAGCAAAACATTATGACAGTATGAACAAAAATTTAGCATGAATGAGGTATGAAGATTAATAACTAGGGAATGGATTCCACCTAATCCACCTAAATCCACCTAATCAACCTAAAACAGGGGTTTTTTCTGGAATCCACCTAAATTGACATATTTTAGGAATTTCCTATAGAATATACTATTATGCTATGGAAAACATGGTCAAAACAAACAATCAACACACATTAACTTTGTGACTATGCACAACATCATTTTATTTACACACATGAATGTAAAATAATAGCACACAATGTCATTTTATTTGCACATCTAAACATAAAATAATAGTGCACAATGCATTTTGTTTACATTGTTTACTATTAACCAGCTAAATCAGTCAGCTAAATTTATTTTGTGTACAATAACCAATCACTCTCATCAGTTATATTTGTAATTTCAGTTGTTTACATGCAAGATTCTTAAAGAAAAATTCAATATTACAACTGCCCTATCTTCTATGGGTTCTGTGGCTTCTAATTTATTTGAGGTTTAAATTAAAGTTTTTCAGCACTTACCTGTTTTTTAAAAATCCACCTAAATCCACCTAAATCACCAATTCAATACACCTAAATCATTAATTTTTTCCACCTAAAAATCTGTTCCCTATTAATAACATTAGATGGGTCATTTAAAATTTTCTCATTTGTACATTAAAATATATATCTAAGTTTTTTTATGAAATCAAGTATAATATTTTATCATTTAGTCTAGATTACAACTCAATAAACAATTGCTAAAACTAAATTTTGATGTCTTTTTTGATATAATTGATACATATACCTCATTCATGCTAAAATTTTTTGTACATATTGTCATAATGATTTGCTATGTTGATCTCAAGGTTCCCTATGTCAGTTTCAAGATTTGTATGTTGATAAAAAGTACCAACCCATACAAGGTGCTTATGAGCCCATTTCATCATACATGTTTACAATGTCTATTATTTTAAGTAGTTGCAAAGTTAATGTATCTTATGGACTGTCTAGGACCTTATTATTGATTGTTTACATGTACACAGGGATTATATATTTGCAATTACATGTAGGTTTATTTATCTGTAGTATCTATAATAAGCTGATGCATTCAGGTTGTGAACATTTGTTTATTGCACACTTCCATCATAACAAAAACAATCAATGCACTGAATTTAATCAGAGTTCCAATTATCATGCACTGAGANCTCAATAAACAATTGCTAAAACTAAATTTTGATGTCTTTTTTGATATAATTGATACATATACCTCATTCATGCTAAAATTTTTTGTACATATTGTCATAATGATTTGCTATGTTGATCTCAAGGTTCCCTATGTCAGTTTCAAGATTTGTATGTTGATAAAAAGTACCAACCCATACAAGGTGCTTATGAGCCCATTTCATCATACATGTTTACAATGTCTATTATTTTAAGTAGTTGCAAAGTTAATGTATCTTATGGACTGTCTAGGACCTTATTATTGATTGTTTACATGTACACAGGGATTATATATTTGCAATTACATGTAGGTTTATTTATCTGTAGTATCTATAATAAGCTGATGCATTCAGGTTGTGAACATTTGTTTATTGCACACTTCCATCATAACAAAAACAATCAATGCACTGAATTTAATCAGAGTTCCAATTATCATGCACTGAGAATGATTCCTTGCACTGAGGCTTGCTTGTGAGTCATAACCAATTCTGTGGTAACTGGTGATCATTAACAGTGTCCATTCTTCATATTGTTGCATTGCTCTGCATTGGTTTTAACCCTGATGACGTTTAGATGTGGATCTAAATTGAGTTCAATTAGTGTTTGTATTACAAGTGGTTTTATCTACAATTGTAACTGATATTGTTAATTGATATTACTTGGACCACATGCTTAACTGTTTGGAATCATACACATCATGAAAGGAGGTTATTAATGGTAAAATTAGTCTAGCCTTACCTAATGTTGTCCATTCTAATTGTTGTCCAGATTCTACACTATTTGGCTATTTATTATGTTAGTATTTTCAATATTTAACATAGTGATAATTTGATATGTGTTTATTGCATTATAAACTACTGATATAAATGTATTTTTATTCTCAATTACAGATACATGTAAAATAAAGTTGTTATTTAATCAGTATTTTTTATAAAACAGTGTAAAGTAAACCACAAATTTCAAATGAGTGAAAACAAACAATTCGAAACAAAATATTAATGATTTTAACTGATTACTTGCTAAAATCAAATGCTTAAATGTTTAAAATTTACAAGAAACATATTAATCAAACAAAAAACAAAAATTGCTACATGGTGCTATTGTAGAATCATTGGCTGGTAGGGAAACTTAACTAGAAACTTAATTGACTCTGTAGAAGGTTTGAATAGTGTTTACAGAACAGCCATGATTCCGGAAAAAGGAATAACATAGAATTTATAACATATAGATGTAACATTGGTAATTCATCCAAGTAACAAAACTACTTTAGGTAAGATCCAAGATGACCAATTCCTATGACTTCCAGCCAAAGCAGAACATCCAGAAGTAAAGTGCTTAACCTATTGACTGGTGCTACCCTATTTGTCTCACTTGCTTAATTTCTATCTCAGTTCAGAAAATACAAACTCTCATTTTCATTGTTATCTCTCAGCTCACTATTAAATAATCTGTAATTGCCAGATATTCGTGCTAGCCCATGGCATGGTATCATCACAGTGTTAGGTTTTATAAGTGCATGTATGTGTTGAATTACGAAAGAGAGATTTATTATTTCCTTATACATAACCATATACGTAACTTAATGAGTCCACAATTCGGACTGGGTACTCAACAGACCCCCAGAAGCAACTTGTCACCCCATGCTAGTGAAAGCACTCCCGAATTGTAGTTGATCTTAAGCAATAAGTTTCATTAAGATAATAAATAAATAGAAAATACAATGGTAAAAACGGCAGTTGAGAGTAGATAAAATCTATTAAGCTATCACTACATTTTCCTCAGGTTTTATACAAATGTTTAACTATTACCTGCCTTTGTTTACAATAATTAGATGTCAACGTAGTTTGACATGATCGAGTTCTTTTTCCCTCACAAAATTAAATTTGAGCAATAATAAGCACCATTGAGGGGACATCAAACTAGCAATAGTAACCTAAGATCGAAAATAGCTACTAACGTCATAGTGACGTAATAATACAAAGTAAATTTATAAAATAATAAAATCGACAAAATCCCCGAGTGACTCTACACTATTAATTATCTACACATTTGCAAAATTTAAGTGCCAATAGAGCTAAGAATGACTTTATAATTATGCTCAGAAACTAAACTACAGCATCATTAAAATTGCTGTAGATGTAAAAAAGTTCAATTTTGCAGTCATTTCTCTCAAAATAAATCAAATGTTTATCTAGAGAAGAGAAATTGATACAACTTGGACAAATTTGTATGGGTTTTCTTAGTTTTAGAAGCACTACAAAATGTTACACAATATGAAGCCATTCATATACAATTGGAGTAAATTTCACCAAACTTGAATTTGAAATATAAAAAAATATTTGGTAATACTGCCAAATCTTGATAGATTAATGCTTCCACTCTAAAAATGGTATAAATTGATGAAATCCTAAATTTCTAAATAATAATAATTTTTTTCAAAATGTAGCATAAAAACTCACTTACCAATGCATTTCCTATTACATTTTGTGATATTATTAGTAAATAGAGTCCTGATAATAACTTCAATGCATGTCATCATAGTTCTTCCTGTTGAAATCACAAGGAAAAAGTATTTGCTGTTTTGAATTTTTCCAAATTGCCAAAGAGGACAGAATATTACAATTTTTCTAAGCTCTGATTCATGTTACTCTAGCTTTTCAGTTCCAAAAATGTAAAGTTTAACATGGTAAATATTCTTTCACTAAATTTTGTTTTTGTTCATAAACACTAGATTCTGATTTTTCCAATTCAAGTACTAGTTTGAATATTGCTTAAAAAAATTTCTAAGTTCAATCAAGTTTATTCAAATTTTATCCCAATTCTGAGTTACTATGGTTATGATATATTATTTTCCAATTGAAATTTAAACTTTTTTAGCTGACTTTGTACAATTTTATGTTAATGTTTTATTGTGTTCAGGTATAAATAGTAATTATTTTTCTTTCAAATTTTTCTGATTGAGTTAAATGAGTTCATTTTAAATATAGTTTCTAAATGCTGATCATGCAAAAAACAATATGCAAAACATGTTAATTACATGATGAAGTATATTTACCTTAGGATGTATTGTTTACAGAGAAATTTTTAAATTCTAACAATTCATTCTTCCTTTGAATTGTTGCAATTTTGATGTCCCTTAATGAAGTCCTGAATATTCATATAACAGATTGGATTCATTTTATTAATAAAAATGATTTGAGAAATATATATAATAATCATGCTTAATATTTTATTGTGCTGCTTTTTCAGTAAATTCCTATACATTTTTACATTGTAGGCAGAACAGCGAAGATAAACAATATAATAATTTATTCCTTCATTGAGAATTAATTTAATATTTACAACTGGGCATTCACTAGGAATGATTACCACTACATTTAAATATGTTCAAGTTAGCTTTAACATGAATTTCTGTAAATTTGTTATATGCAAAAGAGTATGATAATGCAAGTTAATAAAAACTCCTAAACATTTTAACCTAGAGCAAAAGATGAGCTCTGTCTGCAACATCAATTGTGATGTTGGGAATTTGGCAAACACATTACTAATCCTAGATGTCTATAATGTTTAATAATATGAAAATTAGATAGAGTAACTGAAACTTAATTCTTAATTGTATAGCTAAAACAGAGACACTACTGATTAAAAAAAAATTGTACAAAATGTAAATAAGTAAAATACAGGTATAAGATAAATCTGTACAAAATGATTCTGTAACAAAGAATATGCATATACTGATTAAGTAAATTTTGAAACTAGTTAAATGCAAACTATTTTATTTTCAAGCTGAAAAATTATTGAGACTACATTAACTTAAATAGTATTAAGAAATTCAGAGGTTTTTTTCAACTAACTGTCTGGTACTTTTTCCTTACTTGTTTATTTTTCAAGTGTTTTAATCGTAGGTTTTGGGATTTCTTCAAGTTCATGAATCAGGTTTAGTCTTCTTAAATTTCAAATTTAACTAACCTGTTTTGTTATTGACAAATGGGTAGCTTGTGCATTTGAATTTCTGCTGATGCAGAAACAAACTCAGATTGCTCTTGACTCTGCATCAGAAAGTTTAACAGATTAATTTCGTTTGTCACAATTAATATTTGAAATAAATCTAATTTTACAAATAATTAATATTCCAATCATTTTGGGAGTGATGTCACACTAATGACAAAAGTAATTGGAATGAAGAGAATTATTTTGATGACTTATTTATTAAATATTGCAAGATAAAATTCAATCTATCAAGTTTTGTAAAGGATTGGAGTATATTGCTAGAGTGAGGTTTCTTTGGAAATCCAAAGCTCAACCAATGTTGCTGAACATGGTGTTTTTATTTTAGGGAACCTGATTCTAAATATATTCTAAGTAAGACATCAAATCATAACTCAATTGTGAAATATTTGTTGATAATATTAAGAATATATCTGTACTATTTTAAAATACTAAAAGTAAAAATATTCACGTAGTTTTTATATTTTTTATAGCAATTAAGTCGAAGAAAAGAATGAAATTTTAGTTTAGTTTTCCTTCTAAATAAAGCTATATATTTACAATATCTTCAATATTAACAATACCTCTACTATTTTATTAGCTATTGTTTTGCGAGGGTTCTGCTGAAAAAATTAAGAGGCACAGAGGTCCATTGATAAAACAAATTTTGAGAACCAATGTTCTATAATAACATTTTAAATATATATACACATATATATATATATATATATATATTTATATATATATTGTAGCCTCACTGGAATACATGTATATCAACTTGCTAATAGAACATAGCTAAAACTGTTCTCTATTTATGAGTAATTCTTGGTTTTATATACACTAAATTATAGACATATTTACAAATAACAAGCTTGATTCGAAAACACTTCCTCTGGCTGATAAACAACCAGTACGGATGTTACAGTATATATATATATATATATATATATATATATTTCTTG
>CABFPE010000102.1:760630-780788 GCA_900660155.1 Hofstenia miamia
TATATATATATATATATATATTTCTTGGCTACATAATGGCACCAAATTTTGTAATGCGCATTTATGAAGTTATTAAGCAAGTGTGGTTCCACCAACCTTCCAATTACGGCAAATCCAATATGCTTAAGTATCTTTAGAAGAACGAAGTAAAATATAATGACTAGCTTATTTGAGCATGGGTTTACAAAAGACAGATGTAGGCACATGCACCTCAAATAATGTTGATAAGCAATATGAATTTAAAAATTGAAGATTATTAGAATATATTTTCATATTGTTTTGAATAAATAATTAATGTTCTAATGTTAAGATGTACTGTAATTATTAAATTTTAAGTAGCAATTTTGCCCAGTGGAAGTTATTAATTTTTTATTTACAAATAAAACTCATTGAATTTCATAGTGAGGGACTAATAAATCATTTTTCGTTGTCGAAGTCTATTTATAAAGTTTAAAGCGCAATCTACTCAACTTTTAAATCCTAAGAAAAGTAATTTCTCTTCCTAAAAAGCTCTGCGATTATTAGAGAACGCTGTTGAAAGCTTATCTCCAGACTGCATGGAGCGTTTATTTTGTATTAAATTTGAATGTTGGATACAACTTTCAATCATATGTAATTTTATCTTCAAAAAGTTTAAAGTATGCACAAACACTCTAGATGCAGTGGCAAATTTTCAAGAGTACGATAAATAAATTATAGAAAAGTATTCATACCGTATAAACCTCCCTCGCGATTTTTTGTACTGAATTTTGTTAGACAAAAACTGAAATAATGAGAAAAATATTGAAATTTATTGAGGTTTTTTTAAAGGATAATTCATAATTTTGGACTTTATTAAATGAATCCATTACTTATTGAAAAATTGTCTACTTTGAATAAGTGCAGGTATTGTGATAGAATGTGCCTAAAATATCATTTCTGAGAAGAATTTTGCCTGCAATAACTGTATTAGATTAACAACACGTGTTAACTAGAATTTTAAAATAATCAAGAAATACCAGTCTTTGTGGATACTACCCTTTTTAATGTAGACGAATTAATATTCAAAACAGTTAAACATTAATAGTACATATTTTCTAAGATAAAACTAGATGCAAAATTTTATTATTATACACTGCTATCAATAAATATTAATTGCTATTCATATTTCACATGATTACAAGTGTAGACTATACTAAATGATAAGTCATAATGGGTTAATTTTCTATGTAATCAGAAAAAATTTTTTACATTCACTATTCTGTATATTATACGTTGACTACAAAGACATAGCACAAAAACTGTTCTAAAAGTAGTTTTCAAGCATGAAAACCAGTTTTAAAATCTTCACTATAAAAAAAATAGGTTTGAAATTATACGAAGCAATCAGTAGTTGATCAAGATAATCAACCGTATGCTCAAGTTAAACTCGCTGCACAATTCTGAATGACCTTCCAAGCAAATTCAATATCTCTTAATTTCATAAAACGACTGCAGGTAACAAATCGCAGAAAGTTAATATCTTTTATTTTTGATCGACTGATGAAGATTTTTCTGGTTTCATTAACTTTTCTGTACAGCATTTCAGTCAACTCATTCGGACCTAAACATTTGAAGCCGTCATTATCATGCTATTTCAAGTTTATATTAAACATTCATTTAGTAGGAGTCAGGTATTTAGATTACAAAAATCAATGAAATGAAATATCATAAATTAGCAAAGAATAATTTACTTTTAAGATGACAAATGTGAACTTGTAATTTAATTACTGTTTAATTTTTAGCATAATCTTCTGACATGAATTTTATTGCTGCCTGATTTTTTTAATTTGCACATAGACTATATACATAGAAATCTAAGTAAATAAACGATAAATTAAGTATGTAAGAGGGTGATACACGTTCAATAAGTTGTGTGTTAAATTTAATTGTTCTATAAACAACTAACCGCAAGTTGAATGGGCGTTGAGGTGACACACGATTCAACTTGTGGGTCAAAATTGCAGATATAACCCAATTTCAACTAGAATTTGAGTTAATGCTTTAGGTAAAAATTGTATTGTTTTCACAGATATAATATTCCACTATGTACAACAAACGGAGAAAGCTTGCGAATTTAAAAAAAAATAGATTTGAATATTTCTTCAATAGCATATGGAAATCAACCTAGATTTATAAACAATGTGTTGAAAAATAAAACTAAAATTTTACATTAGTTTCTTGCACTCGTCTAAAATTAAATTATTTTTAATAGAACATTATAGTCTAGCAAACCAAAAATTGAAAAAACAAATTTTAACAATACTCATAAAAATGGGCCGAATTAGCATTAAATGTAAGTGAGACGGGCTTAGGCCTAAGTTTTCAGCCAGTTTCAATGCTTGTGTCACACCCTAGCAATAAATACGTATGTGTCTGGTACTTCATTACTGCGAGAACTATATAAATATTTATTTCAGAGTGAATATTTATTTGCTTAATTGTTTTTTAGAATTAACTCCCTTAATTAAAAAAGCAAGATAGCGCGATGCGTAATTTTACAGTCATGAAAAAGATATTTTTTTATTTACAAAAAAGTTGATTGCAAGTACTAGTAAATACAATTTGACACAGTTTAGCAGTACTGCGTTATAGGTTACTGTTTTGCTAAATTTTGACGTTAATACTTAACAAATAGAATTCCTTTTGTTTGCTTCATATTCCCATTATTTATAACCTTCGCAGTATGTAGTGCTAATTAGTTGAAATTAGAGATGAGTGCGGCGCGTAATACCGCGGACTACATTTGCGGTGCTTACCGGTAGAATTAAAACTACTTTCGGTGGCATAAAAGTTATGTAGATAACGTATTTTGATTTAAGATTTAAAATCTCTAAGTATTTCTCAAAAAATTGTTTATGAATGAAAATTTATAGATTTCACTTGCAATATATTAATACTAATTTTTGGTGAGTAGGAACATCACTGAGAGAACAGTTAAGCAGAAAGATACAAATGAATGAGTCCCCGAAGAAGATATTGAAGAGAGTCAAATCAATTTAAGTGATAATGCAAGTCAAGAACAAAAATTATTCTTGCAAGAAATTCCAATCACTGGTGAAATTAATAATTGAAAATGTGATTTGTGTTAATTTTGGAATTATTGAGAAGATTTAGAATGTTAATGAATATCAAGTTTCACTTCACACAGAGAGCAAGATACTGTATGATTTTCATTTTTAAAGAGAAAGATATCATTGATTAGATTACAGTTTTCATTAGATTTCTACATAACTTTGTAATTGGATAGGATATGCCTAAGGCTAACTGTCATTATGCATATATTGTACACCTTTGCAATGTTTTTAAACACCTTTATTGCATCTTTTCACTTGATAGAGAGTGTAAAAAGGCATACATATTGGGGGAACATAATGCAATGCCTAAATCGTCGCAGAGTATCTCCACACGGTGGTTCCTTGTGTAATGCTAACACTCAGTGGGCGCGTCGGTCGGCGGATGCCCGTACCCACATTAGACGTTAAACCCAGAGAGCAGAAGGTGCCACCATATTTACTTTGTACATATGGGGGGCGGTAACGGTCGAGAAGCCTGTCTGTTTTAATATTGTGGAGTCAGACGTCGACACAGTTGAAACACTGTTAGCAAGACTGCTACTGGCACCAGTTAGGGTGCGTCTCATAGAGCAGTCATACAAAGAGGAAACTCTCTGTTTCTGGCCTATGAGATAAGCAAAGGCCAGCGTTTGATGTGCCTTCCTGTGTCACAAGTAGTTATGATCCGATATTTATTCTTATTCTTATTCAGGAGCTTTTGCCTTCCTCGTGGCTAGAATGCTTTGCATTTTAGTAAAAACAGCTCCAATATTTTTCTCGAATCTCTTAACAGCCAGCAGGCGCTCTCTTAGTTACCACCGCTAGTAGCCTTGGTTGCCCAAAGCGGGAGAAGCGGAACCCTCTCAAATGAATTTCGGCCTTCGGCTTCACCCTGCTGATCAGACTCAAAACAGATCAGCACTCTGCGTGCCAGAGGTCGCCAGAGGTTTCTTACGATCAAACTGGCCTGGTACACCTCTAGGGGTCAAGGTCCGGACCAGGATCGCGGAATCACCCACTCATCAGTCTGTCGACTGCTTGAGTAAACCCACATATTAGGGCCCGGCGAATACCGATACCGTGGTATTTCTAAAATATCGATACCGCTGTATCTTGTTTAAAAAGCTGATCGGTATTTTATTTAAGTGTAGGCTATGTGTATTGTATGCAAGCCCGCGGATCAATGCTTTCAATGTGAAAACTTGAAACATTTCTGTTGGAGTCTTAAGATATAGCAGTTTTGAAAATTACGAAATCTCTTAAGAAGAAAGATCTATTAATAATGCAGTTACAAATTTACAATTTTATGTTTGATTAGCGCACAAAATGTTGTAGTAAATACCTTTACAAAAACGAACTATTTACAGATATTTCTTAAAAAATCAGCTTTACAAATTGTGCCCATTTTTGTCAGAAACGCATCCCTACTTGTAATGGCTATAGAGCTGTCTTAAGCAATAAAATCAAAATTTACTAGACAGTTCCATTTTACATAGGCATCCCAAAATGTCCAACTGATACAGTCGTGATATACTATAACTAACTTTATAGTTTTGATATACATTTATATACCTATAAACGATATTTAGACGTGAATCATTTTAAATTTTGAGGCAAAAAGAATATTTAGAAAATGGAATTTTTAGGTTAATGTAGTCAATTTTTTGAGATCAAACTTTGCATTTTTAGGTAAAAAAACTAAATCCCTAACTATTTCTTATTAATACCTGCCGTTATTATTTTAATTTATATATATATATATAGATGCCAAATATACTATTGATTTTTCAGTCTGATACCGAAACGCATCGACTCTCAAAACGTTCATACCGCCGGGTCCTAATATATATTTCAAATAGAATCTAATTTAATACTTTAGGTAAAAATTGCATTGTTTTCCCTGATATTATATTTTATTATGTACAACAAACAAAAAATGGATTTAACCATTTCATCAACCGCCCATGCAAGTCAACCTATACAATGAATCTATTAGTATTTATAAATAATATATTGAAAAATATAACTGGGACATTCCATATAGTCTGTCCGGTAGCATACCACATTTTTTAGTTAAAAAAATAAATTCAAATTTAGGCTTATATATAGTGTCACATATACTTCTGATATCAAAGTGTAATTGTCTGAACCGCACATAGTAATGGTTTTTATAAGCAAAAAGTCAAAATGTTTATTACGCTAATGGACATTTACGTGGAAAGTAATTAAGTTTGACCACAAGTTGACCCTTTAGACACCATAACTTTTTGTATTGACAGGATTGCGGAAAATATGCTTATATGCTAATACAGCAGAAATAATAAACATCAAATGTAACAATTTTACCCTTTAAGCGAAAGCAAATTAACGACAATTTAGATTCATTATACAATTCAAATCGCTTGTCCTTCTTCACCATGCCTTCAAATTCATTTCCTAGAGAAATCGTAAAACGAATCCATTCTTGCAAATTTTTCACACCCAAGCGTTGGATTGTAAACCACAACTTAAGTGATCTAAATCAATTAGATACATAAAAACTATCAAATTAAGATTTCATATTCCCTATATCTAGAAATGCCGCCATCTTAACTCAGGTTTTTAACAAGTTAACGTCCCTCAGTCCTGACCAGAATCCTATGAGCTTAATGCCATTTATCAATTTTAAACGATATCAATAACTACCTAAATTTGCGTGCAAACCCAATCTGCCAATGTCTGTAGTCAATTGTTGAATCTTGATGCCTATGCTTTACCAATTCTAGATCCACTGAAAATGCTTTAGACAGTGTATCTTTATCTCGTATCCACATCATTGAACAATCAAAATTGATGAGCATCCATTTGTTCGGGTTGAAGCAAAATGAAGTCATCATGTCGAATCCTTTTGACATCCACTGGTGATGCTCTGGACAAATTAAAGCGGAGCCGGCAAATGCTGCGTCGACATGAAGCCAAATTCCAAACTAATTTTTTGAAAGATTGATTACGAAAATTTCCTTTCAATATGTTGAATAAATACAGAAAGCAACTAGGATTTTCTGAAAAATTCAAGTTAAAATATAAATTTGAAATTGTAATCGAAATTGTCCCCTAATAAATTACAAAATATAAACCTTTTTGCAAACAACACCAATTTCTTCTAAGTTATCAAAAGCACATGACGCTGTAGTTCCCAAAGTTGCACACACATAGATTGGCTTCAATCCATTTTCAATATCTTTTTCTATTGCTTTCTGCAAAGATGGGCCTCGCATGCTATCATTATTATCGGTTTCAATCATTCGTATTTTTATATTTGCTAACATGGCGGCTTTTTCTACGCTTGTATGTGCTTGATCAGAAGTATAGCAGATGAGATCCTTTTCTTCAACGTCTAAAGTCTTTAAACTTAATCTAGATTTGATATTTTGCAAAAAGCATAAACAGTAATAACATTAGGCTTACAATTAGAATAAGCACAAAATAACACATACCTGCTTAATGCCTTATAATATAATGTAATTTTTCTGTTACAGTGACCAAAAACTATTTGAGAAATTGTAAAGTTGCATATATATGTATATGTATATAGTGAAGAGTAGCATTTTTTTGTAACCTTATGTTTACATAGGATCATGATATGACATTTTTCTTCTATAAAAAGAAAATGACACCCTTTTTTAAGTAATACAAAAAAGTTCCCCCACCAAACTCAAAACATTAAAAAAATAACATATAAATTTTCAATGTTTGTAATACATTGTATACAACAATTTTCACAATAAAAAATCAAATTTTAAAAATAATATTTTACTGTAAATTTCTAGTTTTAGGTGTGATTGCAGTTAATTCTCGTGCAATTTTTATTCCACGGTCATCACATATGAGGCTTCTTTTGTAAAAATTTTGGAATCCATATTTACAAAGTGATTTCCTATTATGAATATTCCTTTCTTTTTATCTGCAAGACCCTATATATATATATATATATATATATTAATATATATAAATCTACATATATACATATATATACTTATATATACATATATACACTTATATATACATATATACACTTATATATACATATATACACTTATGTATACATATATACACTTATGTATACATATATACACTTATGTATACATATATACACTTATGTATACATATATACACTTATGTATACATATATACATATATATATATATATGCTGAATACATTTCTTTGAAGATACTTACTTTCACTGCTTAAGCTATATTTTTTTGCTGTTAAGAGTGTAACCAATGTGCATTCACTAGCTGATGACTGAATGACGCCACCACCACCATTTTCATTTTTAACTAAAAAAATAATATATATATATATATATATATATATATATAACTGTATTAATTGAATATTTTTAATTTATTATGTTTTCGTTTTTGTTATTATTTTTACGACGATGTCATTTATGAAAATATATTCTAAAAATTTGCAACTGTAGATCTGTATTAATATATTTACTACGTATCGAACATTTGAGTTAAAATATATTTTTTGGATATTTACAAATTTGAGATAGAACGCTTTATGCTAGAAGTCATATTTTAACTAGAATTACAGCGGAAAAGTTGTGTAAGTCTTAGTTTGTCAAATAGCATATATATATAAGCATATATATATATATATATATATATATATATATATATATATATATATATATATATATATATAAAAAAAATATATATACATACATTAAAAAATACGTTTCGGCTTCAATGTTATTAACATCACTCACTTGCAATGGTCTTCAAATGTTAATATTTCAAATAAAATAATCTCTGAAATAGTAAGTAACTATATAATTACATATTTTTCAAAAAGTTTACATTTTGCAGGGTTGAATTTAGGGTGTTATAAACTGCAATATGTTCTTCAAATGTATTGCACAATAGAATTTGGAAATTATTATAATTTGTAAGCATGCATATAATAATATTTGCATTATTTTGCTTCTGTACGTTTAAGAATAGCTTATTTTATGCTATTATTTTGATTTCATGTTATGAAATGTTGACTTCTACAAATTTCTCTACAAATTCCTAGAAATTTAAAAATTCAATTTTCAAAAAGTAAATATATAGGAATGGAACACTTTACGTTTTGTCATATTTCATTTTTGGAAAATATTTGAGAATCTAGATTGAAGTTTTATTATTAAAATATTACAATAGATGGCGTTACAATATATTAAATCATAGGACCTACATTTCCTAATTAGCAATTAAGAAATTTTTATGTTTTTAAAAGTCATTCCAAAAGCTTATCAATTGTCATTATACACGGTGTCCCGAAGACCAGTACAAACCCAAATCATTAACTTCTTTGAATTGCGTGGTATGTATCTTGCGAGATACATAGACCTATATCTGTTAAAACTACCCGGTGGACGCCGTACAAACTGGGCCTTCTTTTCGGACAAGTCTATAACACTGTCATCGGAAAAACACACTCTACCCCAATCTTCTGCGCTATCTTGTGCATGTGCGCGACACCATGTCAATCTTGCAATTCTTCGATTTCTGGATAATATGGGTTTCCAAACTATTCTTCCAAACAGCTCTTTGTAGATACCGCTGTACAGTTTTAGCCGATACTCTATGACCATCGGTCCAGTCAGCTTTCAATTGCATGGCGGTCAAATGGGTGCAAATTCGGGATAATCGGACCAGTCCTCTAATGGACCTTCCACTGACTTTGAGTGGTCTCCCCGTCTTCCGCTTTGTTGTTAGCCTTCCTTCTTTTTTTGTCAGTGGCAATAATGTAACCTACTATGCTCTTTGATATGCCAGGGAGTTTCGAAATTTCCCGATAAAAAATCTTATTTCGATAGTGCTGAATGACAAGCTTTCGTTCAAAACTTGGTATCTCTTTAGCCATGCCTTCCGGAGACAGTTATTGAAATGCAGAAATATACTACACGTAAATGAGATGATGGTTAAACTCTATATGTGGTTCAGTTGCCTACTGAAATATTTTCATTGAGTACCTGTTATACCGGTCAAATTGTGTTGCGTTGCGTTTAGACAACCCGTATTAACTATTATGGCCGCGACTGTATATATATATATATATATATATATATATATAGTTTATACGCACAAATCATTAATCTAATAGAAATACAGCAAAATGTCACTAAACAATTATTGTAGTTCTTAAAATATTGTTTGAAAATTTCTTAATTTTAGTACGAATTGTTAACTTGTAGTACAATATCTCCTTAGCAACTATTTTTAATGTTATTACCGCTGCCGTTACCTTCATCCGCTTTGTGAAAGAAAAATTCACTGGGTAGCCCAATCATCTTTCCAACCCAATCAACCATCATCATTTCTAGCTCTGTGCAAGTAGGTGATGATTCCCATGTAAAACTAATGCACCCAAGACCTGTGCTTAAGAAATCAGCAAGCACACTAGGCCAGGAATGACCTAAATGACTTAAAATCGCGTTATACTTGAAATTGCTACATTAATCCACGTCAAATTTTTATAAACAATCACATATATTAAAAATTGATACCAATGAAAAAAATGAAAGAAGCTCAAGACAAAAAAATCACACATAGGTGCTCTGGATGCTGTGGATTCTTTTATAGAAAGACAAAATAATCACTTTTTTTCAAAAATTTAGCTTTGCGATTCCTCAATTTCGTTCAATTTTCTTATGTATGAATATACCGTTTATAACAAAAATTTTCTTTGCATGTATCTACAGTTTTTAACCCTTAGACGTCTATATATTCATGAATCTTTTTGCATCAAGTGCATGTAAATATTTTAAACTTTTGTATTTAGCGCCAGAATATGTCATATATTCATATAAGGGTTTGAAATTTTTGCAATAATTTTGCAATAAAAATTTGAAAATAGATATTATATTATAAAATTATTTTTAAAAATAAATTTATAGTATATTTGTAATTGGCTTCACCTTCATTCACTTCTAATTGAAAAGTAAGACTTTGCAAATGCGACCTTAAAATGATAAATAATAAAAAGCATTAATGGTATTACAGTAAATTAAGGTAATCAAGATCACTAACCAGTAGGAAAATATGCAAAGAAATGTGGATGTTGCCAATGAGTTAAGCCGTCCATCACAACATCTTCTATGTCTTTGAATATATCATCCCATTCATGTGGATCATCGTTGGGCACACTAGGAACTCTTGATCGCATGAACCCCGGTTCTAAGGAAGAAGTCACATTTCTTTCATCTAGATTTTCGAAATAATCTGCTATGTAATTGATCATTCGATGACCAACATTGCGAAACTCTTCCACATCCATGTTATGGATGAGAAAGAATTACTAATATTTGTTAATCTCTACAATTGAATGTTTATTTTATAAAAATGATAAGGAGATTTGTCAATTTGCAAATGAGCTCATTAGGTTAAAGTTGTAATTTCACAGAATGCAAATAATTATATAGAATATTCAATACCAGTTCACTTTTTCTATAATGGGTCGGAAATATGTACTTTGCAAATCACACACAATAAGCAAACACAAGATGCATAAACTTGTATGCTTCATCTTCTAAACAGGTTGTAACAGTTGTTTTTCATATTGGTAGTTTGTAACAAAAAAATCAATAATTTTTAATTTTTTAATTTTTCCATATTTTGGAATCCATTGTTATCTTAAAGATGTTCTCTATATGTATGAACTGTTGCAAGCAAAAAGTGTGAACTTTTTAGAATAATTTGTGAGCAATAATTCGAGGAACTACTCCTTACAAAATTACAAACAACATTGATTAACTACAGAGAAATAGTGTAAAAAAATCTATGAAAAATAGATAATTGTTCAACCAACAGATTAAATCTGTAATATAAAAACTTAGCATGAATATAAAATGTCGCAAATGATTTACGCAATATGAATATCGTCTAATATTTTCAAGTTGTTTTACTGATGTTTGTTATAAAACTTCCAAAGTTATCATTGTTTTTTTACAATAGACTAATGTTGAGATAGAAATTTTTTAATGCGGCATCCGCCCTTGAAAAATTATTTGCAACGCGTAACCACTGTTTTCCTAAATATTTTACAGGGACCCGAGAATTGAATTTTTTTTGCGACTGAGCAATTTAGAACTTTTCAATAATATTTCAAACTCAATTCATTTTCACTTGATATTTTTTTAGTATTTTATGGTTTCAGGAAACTATATTGAAAATACACATAATGTGGAATGGAAAGCATATGTGTAGTAGCCTGTACAAAATAATAATTATTTTCAGAAGCCTATGACCATGGTAAAACCGGATACCAACAGGTATTAATTGTATTGACACATCACTAATAGACGAATAATGCTTTGATTATTGTAAATTTAAGATTGAATTACAAAAATATATTTAGAATTACATATGACAAATATCTAAGGCTGTCCTTAAGAAATGGGATTTTTATCATTGTTTTCTTCTTGAGAATTTTTGGTAAAATATTATTCCAATTGCTTTGCATGAATCCATGACAATAAAAAATTCATAAAATAATTTTCCAAGTCGTCATGGGGCATAATAGTATTTACCTTAACTGTTTAAAAATTTAATATCTACCACAGCATTGGGGATTTAACTACAACAAAAACGAAATATTGCTTTTCAACATCATTTAGATAATTTTGTATGCAACTGCGCATGATATTGTAGAAATTTTACCATGAATTTGTCCAATTTACACCTGCAGGTCACAGAAATCATAGTAAATATATTCTGCCAATCTCTAGGAAATTGGAGGGGAAGTTCCCTCAAGGTTCCATGGCAATGTAAATATTTGCTTTTTTTCAGGTGAAAAATTAAATTGCAAAAACAATGTAGGCAATTATCTGTTTCTTTAACCCTATTTACCAGAATGGGAAATTTTTACATACTTTTATAAATCGTAAAGTATTTGGACGATATTTGAAGCAATTTCTCCCATCCAATCTAACGCTATTGGACTTTTTCAACGTAATATTTTCAAAATTTTGATTCTGCCATATTGCGTTTTTACATGAAATTATTGGTTGTTCCACATTTCAACATTTTATGTCTGTTTTAATATAAAAAATGTAACATGAATACATTAGACAGGCTTTGTTAACTCAGAAAGCATCATAAAATTCTGTAAATTGGATAAATTACCGTTTTTTGTTACCTATCTTTGACAATGATGCTTTCAGCAGAATTATGATTACCGCATCATTTTTCTAACTGCCCCATATTGTAGAAAAAGGATTGTTTTAGAAAGGAACAAAGTTTCATAGCAAAATATTTATAGAAGATAAATTTTCATGTCACAGGGGGGAGAGTTGTTTTAGCAACATACAAAATTAGACTGTGGCAAATAGGGCTAAACATATAAATACAAAATTGATTGTTGATTTGAATAATAATTAATGTTTAATTTTTTAGATGTACTTTAATTGCGAAAACTTTAAAAAGCAATATTTATCCGGTATATATAAATATATATATACATATATGTATATACATATATATATATATATATATATATGCAATTATATATGTAAATACATATATATATATATATGCAACTATATATGCATGTATATATACTGGCGTTGTATGTATATGCAATTATTTATACTAGAACTGTATAATTTTTTGAAAAAACTATACTTTCTTAAATAATAAAATGTAATGTTAAACTAATGTACAATGTAGGTGTCTAAATATGCATACTAAAAATTATGAAAATTGAAGTTCACCTAAGGACCCCATATCCGACTGGCGCTGTATACAGTGGAATGTAGACGTCGCTGGCGCTCTATGCGCATCTAAAAAATGTTCCATATTATGCACTGCCATTCAGAGAGGCATTAAGGGGAGGTCCCGGGATGGATCACCTCGTACCAAGATATTTGGCAAAAAAAGCTGCCCAAGCTAGTCGCAGAAAGCCAAAGTCCTATTCCATTTTTTCCGAAAAATGGCATATTTGCTCAAGAATAACATGATTTGATTCCGTTTTTCTTCCAAATCAATTAGGAATTTCCAAATTTTGCAGAACATATGTAAGAACAAATTAATTCGCTTATATTTAATTTACAATAAGCCATTGTTGTTCAACCACGTATTTTCATAGTACACAAATTGATTTCCATAGAACAGTAAGCATCTGTATGTAAAGATTTGAAACATTATTATTAAATATTCCTATACAAAGTATAAGTCCATTAATAGTGGTTATAGCATAAGACAAGAAATTAATCTAAATTTGGAAAAACACTTCCAATTTCTACGAAGTTATCATTAAATACTTAGTTGCATTCCTCTATTTATTATTCAAAATGAAGTAATTCATAAAAATTGGATCTAATTGTGTTGCAACTTTTTTCAAGTACATATGAAAGTAAATGCAATGAATTTTATCATTTTTCATTTTGAATTGCAAAGATCTTTTTTGATAACGTTTTGATGTCAGTCTATTGATAAGCGGCAAACCAAAATGCTAAATGTTTTCGTGGCTCAAATGGGATGTTGACACACATTTGAGACTGAGAATATTTATCCAACAGGCTCATATTTGCAAATAGATATCCACCACTAGTACATTTTTGCAGCAGTATTAGTATATGACAATAACTTGTTAGGCCTGCTACTACGGCCCTGAATATATAATAATTGTAAAATTCTAAATTTTGGTTTGAACAAATGTGAATCAGATGTGTTTTGTATTACAATTTCCTGAAATTATAACAAACTTGCAGTGCAATACTGCCTAAGCCGAACCATGACAGAATTCCAGTTGTAAATGAAACTTTCTAAGTTCAGGTGCAGTTGTGAGTACATGCTTACTTAAAACGGTTTGAGAATTTCTCATTTGTGGCTATCTATGTTCTACAAAAAATGGATTCAGTTGAGGAACTAGTGATCTAGATAGAGTGGACTTGATATTTTAAGCAAATAGTAATTCCGTGCATGTAGATACATATTAATGCAATATGGTTACTAATAAAAAATGTCCATACTATAAGTATACACCACTATCAGAAATTCCCAGATCCACCACTGGCCCCAGTATGCATAATATTACTATTAATATTATATTATTATTATTAATATTTAAAATTTTCCAAAAGTTTTCTTAAATGTAGAGATAGTATTTATTAATTGAGTCATTTGACGAAATATGAGTTTTCCTAATTTTCCACTAAAACTTCGTGAAATGACTCAATTACATCGCCACCTACTAGAAATATTAAAAGCACATTTAAAGGCAACGACCTAGCAAAAATGATATCAGCTTAGAAATAGAAAATGTCACGATAAGCGAAAAATATTATTCAAAAATCACTTTAATTATTAAATAAATTTGTTCAAAATTATTAGCAAATATATTTCGTCATTGTCAAAGGCATTGTCTTTAATAATAATTGCTTTCTTCTGTTTGATGTTATTTACAATGTCACTAAATGAATACATTGATCGGAATAAACTGAAGTTTCACAAATTATTCTAGTAATTTTTTTTAAAAATATTAATATTTAAATACTTAAACCTAACCTAAGAACCTTACAATTTTTAGATAGTTTTAGACAAACAGATTAAAAATTAAAAAATTATATAGTATTTTATGATTATATATATATATATATATGTATGTATATATATATATATGTATATATATATATGTCTTGTGCAAACTAAGGAAGTTGTGAGTAAAATGGAATTAGACTTTCATAGGAACCATGATGACGGTAGCATACTGTATAAGTAATCCTAACACTTTGCGTGCTATAAAAAATAAATATATACATATAATATTTCTGCTTTCAAATCTCGCTCTTATTTCAAGATTCTAAAGAAAGCTTAAGATTTCGTCATCACGATCGTTCCCTGACTGAGTGTTTTTGGTCAAGTAACTCATTCCAAAGTCAACTAATCAATTTTCTGCAGTGATACGCATTTCAATTTCGATGAGGGAATTTAATTATATACAGTACGTGGTATCTGGAAGTACATCTTGATTACTTCATGAGATCTTGTGGCGGACTTGTGTTTGTGTCTTGTTTACCCAAAACAACATGCATCCTAACATTTAGAATTTTTTCCTTAATGGAAGAAATTTGTTTATTACATTGTTTTGAAATTTCAAATGTATTAACAATTTAGTAAGCGCATTATTCTTATTTATACCATGTAAATAAAGGAAATAAAATTCAATGAATTATTAATATTAATTTGTGTTATGAAATATTCTTTAGAAATGTGTGTTCTATTGTATGTCATTTCTAATACCAATAGTAATTCGCTAAAAACCCGAAACCGAGCTCATTTTTTAGAAAACGCGAGCACTAACCTTGATTAATCGTTTTTTAATTGTACTTGATAAATTGCTCGTACAATTTTTTGTACAGATCATAATTTTCCTAAAAAAGACTAGCGTATAACAAATATTTTTTTATTTTTTAATTTTTTAATCCTTTATTATAAATCTTCGAAATTCTGTTCTATATTTTGCTCAAATTTTTTGCTTAATACAAAATTGAATATTGATTTGATATATCATAGACATATTTTGCTTACCAAATATTATAAAATAAGAAAATATTAAATCGAATTTGTTCTGGACCCGTCCAGTGTTTTGTTCTTTGGTCCCAGACTCGCAGCACTCTAATTGAACAGCTACTCTATGTTATATAAAAAATACTTAGTGTGTGATGTATGTATTTTACTGTTGTTTTGTTTTGATTGTTGTGAGAAAAAGCCGCACAGAGGTAAGCTTATCATATGGGATCATCGGCAACACATTGATCCCTGAAATTTCGTAAGAGAAGAGGCAAACAGCAAGTGAATTAACTCTATAATGATTCTAGCAAAGTCGCATTTGAACTTCGTTTCAAAATTTTTTTCCCATTATAGAGATTGCTCTGTTAAAGACTTTCGTTTTCTTAACCGCAAGATACACGCTGCGTTGTCCGTTAAAGACATTAAATTCTAGCAGCCAATTCCTTGTCAAAATATAGGAACAACTTGTCAGTAGACTTTATCAGTGAAATACAGCAAGTCAAGCTAGGGGTTTTATTAAAGCTTGAGGATCTTGATTATATTGCTGATTTCCTAAAGCTTTTAATCGATGTAGAACTGCTAGTTATTTTCCTGAAACTGTGCCTGCCTGTCTGTTGTTCTTGACTATTCCCCGTCTCGGTAACATCTGCTAAATGACCTTTTAGTATACTACGATTGATCAAGAACTACTTGATGGCTTTAATCGTCCAGGAAAGATTGAATAATCCATTTTTATTGAAAAATATTGTCCAAACCCAAAACCTGATATTTGTAGTTGGAATGCCTTACAGGAGCATACCCAGGATTTTGACGAGGGACATCCCAAAAGTGATAAAGTGAGTGATGAAATTTTGAAAATATTCAAAAAATAAACATTGCAAAATGCATTTCACCACTTAGTTTTTAAAGTTTTTAAAGTTTTACAGAAAGTTTTTTATTTAGCTAGTGAAAATCAATGTCGAGAACCTGACGGGGGACATTCCATCGTGTACTCTCCTGGCGTACGCATTGACGCTTTACTCATAAAACATAAGCAAAAACGAAAAAAAAATCGTTGACTCAGATTTTTCCAATTACTTCAGATTTAAACATTTGAACTGTGATTTGCCCAGATAACATCCCAAGTCCAAAATATAGTTTTTGGTAGATCTTTGCTTCTATTTAGATAAAATAGGAAAAAATACCGTGTGGACGTATATTTTGGGTATCCTCAAGATTTGAAACTTTAGGCTAAAATTTAAATATTAAATTACAATATTTATCAATAATACTTGCTTACTCCAGAAATAAGGCAATGTTGAGTCATAAATAGGGTGGTTTACTTGTAACCTAATGCGACCGTGAAATGTAAATTTAAGAAAAGATAAAATTAACCTAATGGTAACTCTGAGAAAAATAAGGGTAATTTCGAAGCAATTTTGCATTAAAAACGTAGTTTTCAATGTTTTCTGTATTGAAGTTAGGATACTTTTAAAGTAATTTTCCGAGTTGCGAAGAAAAGCTTTCAGCTTTACAGATTGTCGTTGGAATTTCTGTCAGAAATACATATGTTTCTAGCGAGATAATTTGATTTTCCATCTGGAATATGTTTTGAGATCCACATAACGGAAGACGTTGTTATAGAGGAATATTTTAATTCACATGGGTCAATATCAAACATGTTTTCCCCCAGTCAATATCTCGTGGAAATCGTCTTTTCACGTCCTTAATCGTGTAACTTCTATCTTCCGTTTTCTCCACTAAATCAATAACAAATCTGTAGCATTTCCTGATATGCATTATTAAATCATTGGTATTTTCTTTGTTTTGTATGCCCTTTTTTGCTTTTTCAGTGAGTATACCGGTGTTTTCGATGTCTTCCACTATTTTGCTCACTTCAAGAAGTTTATCTGAGTAATAAAGGGAAGCTGCTAACCAACTTGACCATCTGGATATATTCGGTTTAGGTGACTGACCAATTACTTCGAACATAGCTTTGTCAGTTTCAAAATGACTGCCTATTTTCATAGTACAATTATGGAGAAGATGGGAAGCACATGTTATTGATGACGACGAGACATAATATTCATTCAACGTCTTCATGGCTGAGAAATTATAGCTTGCTGAATCCGTAATGAAAAGGGCGATATTTTCTTTCTGCACTCCAAAAACCGAATGCATTCTTTAAAACTTTAAGAAGATGTTTTAGACTTGCATTAAATGAGGTATATCAACCGTGGACACTCAATGTCACTAAAAGGTGCGGGAAAATGTATCATTTCATGGATTTCAGTTTCGTCCATGATGAAAAACAATTTATTCATTAATTTAGCCTTTATTACTTCCGAGTACTCATTGGCAATTATGGGAAGCCTCATTTGACCAGCTGATTCTGAAGGTAGCTCGAAATTCATATATGTGAACAAGCTCTTTAACAAATCAATGCTTAATTTCTCTAATGGAATATTCTTTTCCCAGAAGTATATTAATTTTCATTCATCTTACAATATAAAAGATTTGTGAACAGAAAGATGACATCAACCAACAATAAAAAAGCAGTCAATTTCTGCAAAATTTGCCAATAATTTTTTAATGGTAGCTGTATTTTTATAGAATTTAAACTATATTAAGCAGTTTTAGCTAAAGAAATAACATTGAATTATAGTGAAAATCCCAATTAAAAATTCCCGCAATGCAGTTTCTATATAAATATAATTTTAATAATAATAATGTAATATGAATGTTAAAATTGTACAAAGAGAAATTGTGAGTTTCAAGCGCTTTTATATTCAATAAAAATGTAGGCAATGCACGGCTAATTTAATCGAAATCCTAGGCACAGCACGGTTGAAGCTCTGCTCAAATTCCTTTAAAATTAGTTTCTTAATGTCTAATTTGATAGCAATATAAAAAGCATAATTGTAACTTTATGTAAATTAGTAACCTTTGAACCGCCCTAGTTATAAGCTTGCTTATTAATTGAATTTTCAGTTTTGAATTAAGTTTAATGTACTGTACGGAATCTACAACATCAAAGTTTTTTGAGAAAAATATATCTACACGCATAGCTCTAACAGATTTTCTAAGAAAGTTGTTTTATTATGACTTTGAAAAAACCTATTAAAAATCATAATCATATGATAGTGCTTTACTTTATGTCGCATTGCGTCGATACGTGTATTACCCATAGAGTGACCTTACATGCCTTGATATGGAGCCATTCTAGGCTCCACTGACATTTTTTAATCTGCATTATTTCTAGAGTTTATAAATTTTTTATATGAACAACTATAAAATCATAAAAGTCGATTCGTGTAACATAGTAGTAATTTACGAACCACAATATTTTGTGAATTACGTTAGTTCATCCTCACCCATTCCATGACTAATTAATTAAATACTCTATTTGAATAAAATATAATTTAATTATCAACACAATCTTGAATGACTTTCCATGCAAGTTTGACATCTTCTATATTTGTTAAACGACTGCATGTGGCGAATCTTAAGAAATAAACATCTTTTATCTTCGATTGACCAATAAAAGTTTTCTTGGTATTGTTGACTTTTTCGTACAAGATTTCGTTTCTCTCATTGGAGCCTAAGTTCATGAACTGATTAATATTAATAAATTTAAATTACATATTAAGTAATACATTGCTTTTCTCTTGCGTAATTGGTTTCGTGTAAAGAGTTTTACTATTAATTGTCTTTCTGTCATTATTTCCAAAAGAAACGAATTTCTCAGAAAGAATACCTTTCAGCTTAAAGCAGACCATTGACAATTTGGTTTCATTGTACAACTCAAACCGATCATCTTGTCTCACCATTGATTCAAATTCCTTTCCGAGTGCAATTGTGTGTCGAATCCATTCTTGTAATCCTTTCACACCCAAACGACGAATCGTAAACCAAAGTTTAAGTGACCTAAGGATATCTACTAGTAAATTTAGGAAAAACCTGGTAGGAATAAGATATATTAAGAATTTGTTTTCTATTTAGACTTTTAAATAAATGCTGATTAGGGTATTTAGTTATTGGCGGATTATGTACTGAAAAGTCAATTATGTAAAGATTTATAGAAGCTAAGGCATGGGACTGATGTCCATTTTTACATATGTACTAAAAGTATTATATATATATATATATATATATATATATATATGTATGAATAGGTAAATGTAGTATGTGGATATATATATGTATGCATTTTCCATTGTTTTAACTCCATTTCTACTAGTGTTACTTGTATGAAAATTTGTACATAACACTCACTATTTTCAAAATGCAATGTATACAAATATGTCTAAAATTCCTTTTTGAAATGATTAATGTTGACTTCTTCCATTAGATATTCTAACAAGGAGTTACGTACTGTAGGTGCGACCTATGAAAAGGGCCTTTTACGAAAATTACGAGTCATTCAAGGTAACTTTAATCTCTCAGCGCGAAGTATTCTGGCATTTTTTGGATGCAATAAATAATTTATACAGGGGCGCATTAAGCATTTTTTCTGAGAAGGGGAACTATTATATATATATATATATATATATACA
>CABFPE010000102.1:781788-798727 GCA_900660155.1 Hofstenia miamia
AAAATTTACATTGTACAATTGCAATAGGGGTGTAATTTCTTAAGTATGAGTTTCAGGTTTTTTTTAAGAAAAAAATTTTTAGACCTGTTGCAGCGCCATCCGCCATATTACATTTGCGCCCGTATACATTTTTTGTATCCAGCACCTTGTAGATACTTTAAAATGTTGTATGTATATGTATATATATATGTATATGTATATATATATATATATATATATATACATATTTGCATAGATATTCCTACGTGTAAAGTAATTGATAAAGTCATTATTCTGAAGGTTTTGCAACTATTGAAAAACATTATTAGGAAAATTTAATAGTCTGCACTTTTTTACATTCTAAACAAAACAGAAAATTTGATATTAACAAATTCCAACGATTCAATTTAGGTTTACTATTTCAAATATCAACTCTTCAGTGTCATAGTTTTCAAATTAAATTTCAAAGTAGAAACGGCACTAGTATAATGAATATTTATTATAAATTACTAAAAGTGAATAATTTTTCCCTACACCTATAGAGCCACTACTAAGGTTGGCTAACACACGAATGTCCTCCGTGGTTCAGTAGGTGAGGAGAATTTCGAACACAGGCTGTATCCCTGTTAACTGATCCTAGTTTGAAACATTATCTTTCTTTTGTGGTATGAGGATCTCTAGAAATGTCTTTCCTTCTTAGCCCTTAGTAACTCCCAATCTTTGCCAGACCTGTATCATCCCCGATCCACATAATTCTATTTCGGCACATTTTTATGGCGCTTGTTAAGAAACTCTCTGCAAATATGCGTCACGCTATAGTTGGGTGTTAGAAATGTCTAATAAAATCTGCTCACTGAAATGAAAAATTTCAAAAGGTTGTTTAAGAAATTATATAGCCTTAACTACAACTGTTGCGTAATAGTTTATTTTTTAAATTTCAGTCCATTTTTTCCAATAGTTCCATCTTCTACTTCAACTCCTGTTAAGAGAAAAAAGAACAGGACTGAGGATCATTCTGCATTAAAACTGTGCTGCCACAAAATATCTTTAGTTACATTTTGTAACTTCAAACTTGCCATTGTTTGAACTTAATACTCTATTTCTCTATTGTTTTATTAGCATTTCTATGTAATTCACAGTATTTCACTAAATGTAAAAATACAAAAAACTTGTTCAAATTATTTGCAATTTAGCAAAATATAATTTCAAAAAATTTCATTGAAAATGGCTATATTTTGCAAACGAGCTACCCTATGCGTATAACCATCAGGAAATAAACGTATAGTCTTGAAGTGGACTATCAGTTATAGAATGTGTAAGTACACGCTGGATACTTGGAGCGGGATCAAAAGAACTTTGGTCTTAGATTGATTAAATTTCGCATAAAATCTATTAAAAAATTTCACCCAGATTATTCAATATATAAAAACTCTACCTCATCTTCTATAAAATTTACTTGTTTAACATTATAGTGTTTGTAAATCGTCAGCATAGGTGCATAGCAGTGATATGGGCAATTCTGTCTTGTGAGTACGAGTTGAACAAACACGTATATACCGTATACAATGTTGGGCCAAAACTTGAGTCATGTGGCACTCCTTGACGCACGTCCATTTTGATGCTCTTACATCGTTTCAAACCAATCCGTTAGATATAATAGAACCATGACAAAACAATATTACGAAATCTTAGCTTTATAAAAATCGTTCTCAGAATATCAAAAACTAATATGTCAAAATCCGCGGATTGATTTATGAGAATAAGTACTTTCACTTCTATCTAAGTCACAAAGAATATCATTTGTTACTCTTAGAAGAGCACATTTCACTTAATACAGTTTGCGATTGATTGACTGAAATTTTAGTTTCAATCCATGTGATTCTAAGAAGTTTACAATTTGATTAATGCGATTTTTTCGATTCGTTTCTTTATAAAAGGTAGCTTAGAAATTGATCGAAAATTTCCATATTAAGATAACTGAATTTCTTGTCTATTATTAGTGGCTTCATTTGCCGACTTCGAGAATAAACCCTGTACTGTCAAAGAATATACTTTAAAGATTAGTAAATCCTTAGTACCTTCAGCAACCTCTGAAGTGTGAGCAGGATCTGCGTTTGAGGTTGTGTATTTTAAAGAGAGTATTACCCTCTGTAGTTGACAATCATCCACCATATTGAACCAGCCATATGTACTTGTTCCATCAGTCGGAAATAAATCATTTATCATTGAATCAATGCATATAGAATTTATAGTTTGAGCGCGTTCAAGGTCATTTTTCCTGTAAAATACTGGGAGAATAAAGATGCTTTTTCTTGAATTTAATTTGCAATGGGATATTCAGGTTCATGTGTTTGGCCACAGAGATTTTTTCCATGCATTTCAAATATCTTTCATATTGATGTTTACAAGAGTGTCATCCCAAAATTAAAAGTTAGCAATGCATGCAACCTTCTAATTAGAATTTACAGGTTTAAATTACTTGTTATTTATAATTTTTTTTAACACAAAAGCAGGAATGTGCCCCTCCCCTCGTTTCAAAAATTATAAAGCCGTGCATGTTAGCGAAAAATATTTATTGTACACTGATTTTATTACGGACAAAATGATACATCGTAACTGTTATAATTTGTGAAATCCAGATTTAATTTGGATATACTGAAGAGTCAATATTATGTGACGATCTATGTGAGAGAATTAAATTTACTGAAGCTAAGCAATACGAATGATGGCTACTATTACATATATTCTAAAAAAAATTATATTTACACATATATATATAACATGTGTACATATATATATATATATATATATATATATATATATATTCATGCAGTGATGAAGATATTTGCTAAAACATATTCTAGTGTCTGAAGTACATGCAAAAAATGTTATGCTTCAATGAGAAATCCGGTTTTTCCAAAAAATCTTTTGATAATTAGAGTTCAAATAATGAGGCGGTCTGATGTCCAAGAGAAGAACAACTACCCTTAAATATTTTGAGAGAGGAAGCCAGGTCGAGAAATTAAATCGGAAAGAGGAGACAATTCTCTATCTTGTGGTATCTTCAGATTATATTTTTTTTCCTTAGTTCGTGAGATATGTGTCTAAAAATTATTTGGGGAAGCCATTATAGATATTGAAAAAATCACAGTAGAATTAAAATTAAATGCAACTCTTATGTTTATTTATTCAAAATTTTAGGTGTGAAGTATATATACACGTATGATCACATTGCTCTTTATGCAAATATAAACAGGAAAAGGCGTAGCTTTGGAAATCGTGATTTAGCTAATCAAAGTTTAAACAAATAGATTTCAATGATTTCTAAAGCTAAGGAAGATTCATGCTTTATAATCATCGAATTTTAGTGCCTATTATCAACAATTAGTTACTCACAGGGTTGGAAATTTACCTAAACGTTCGTCCTAGCCCAATCTGCCAATGTCTGTAGTCTACTGTCGACACTTGATGTTCATGTTTTAGATATTCTGGATCCACTGAAAATGTTCTAGAAAGAATATTTCTGTCTCTCACCCACAACAATGAGCAAGAAGAATTGATAAGTAGCCATTTATGCGGGTTGAAGCAAAATGATGTCATCAAGTCAAACCCCTTTTTCATCCACTCCTGGTATTCAGGGCAAATTAGAGCGGAGCCAGCAAATGCCGCATCGACATGAAGCCAGATTCCATACTAAGTAATTAAAATAATAGGCTTATTTTAGAATTAAACAGACAATAATTTTACTCAGATGATAATTCCTTTTTCTACAATTAATACATATATGTCCAAGAACTAATGATCCTTGGCATGTTATAAACAAGTGACACCCTGAAATATATATTGAAGGATAAATTTGTGATAAACCCGTCTACAACTATTAATTATTTAAACACAATGATAAAATGCTCTGCCTTAGGCCAAAAGCAAATAACTGGACTGCTTCAATGCTGTTAGGTAAATTCAATTCACGTTTAAGAAAGTTAGCCGATTGTAGGCACAATTGGGAAAGAAGCCTAATCCATTTGGTCCAAAATAATTATATTTTTATTAATTCAAGTGTTTTTCATATTTTTCTTAAGATATGCAAATAAGTGTACATTTTCAGGAGCACAGAGCTGCTTTTATGGCGATTGTCTATGTAAATAGACGATCACCAAGTTAGGAATAAAAAGGTATGCAAGAATTTGCGGTTGAGTGGACCGTAGATAATATAATATGTATCTGCGCTATCTGCAAGTCTGTTCAAACTAATCAGGAACTGAGACTATTGTAATTTAATCAAAGTAAAAATCGAGATTAGCTTTGTACAGTCTAGCCCTACAGGGTGACCCAGAAGTCATTGTCGATCTGATAAATTCAGATTTTATTGAAAGCAATCTGCATTATTTCATTGGATGATTTATGTTCTCATATTTATAAAGGATTATTGATTTGTTCATTTATTCAGATTTTATTGAAAGTAATCTGCATTATTTTCATTTCGGAATGGCTAAACGTGAAAGTGATGCAAGTCACTAAACTTTGAATCTTAGCTGCAGCATGGTGGCACGAAGCAGAGGATTCCAAACGTAGTATGCAACTTATCCGTCAAAAATTAAGCGATAAATTTGAAACTGAACCTCCAAGAGGGAGTGTTATTAAGGCATGGCATGATAAATTATTCGAAACAGGAAACCTTTTGGACCTACCGAAAACTGGAAAACTTAATGAGAGAGGTGACAAAATTGACTGTGTGAATAACTCTATTGTCAATGATCCGAGACAGTCAACACGTAGACTGTCAGATGAACTGGGCATTCCCAGAACGACTGTTTAAAAATGTTAAAGGAGGATCTTCATCTAAAACCATGGAAACCTACAAGTGTTCAGTTTCTTACACCTGAAGATCATGAAAATCGTGTCCTCTGTTCCAAATTGATTCTTAAGAAATACAATAATGAAAGACTTAAGAATAAGTTGTTTTTCTCAGGTTAATGGGCCATGTTCATGTCATCAAGAAACTCCAACGTCGTCTTGTGGTCAAAAGAAAACCCATATTTTTGGCAACAGGTTCAGCAATACCCACCAAAAGTGATGATATCTGCAGCAATGTCCTCAACAGCTCTGATCGGTCCATTTTTTTTATAGATGGTACGATTGATGCCAACAGGTATATCCGGATGCTAATGATAGAGTTTTTACCTGAGCTACGATGTCGTCATCTGCATATGTCCTGTCACCTTCCACAAGATGGAGCCCCGTGCCATACTGCCGTACTGACTCGTAAGTTTCTTGACCAGCGTTTTCAAGGACGATGGTTGGCAAACATTGTCCAACTCCATGGCTGCCCAAGAGTCCAAAATTGACTTCCTGCGACAACGCGCTATGGGAATAGTCAAACGACGAATACGCCAGCAACACCCCCAGTCAATTGACGATATCAAAAGGGCTGCCATCATGGCATTTAAGAAAATTGACCACGAACTACTTCACAAAATCCACAATCGATCCTTTCGTCGATTGCAGTTGTGCATTGATATTGGAGGTCTTCAGGTAGATCCTTATGAAAAGTAGTGTTCTTTTGTTTTAGCTTTATGAATAATAATATTATTCTTGTATAATAATTGTATGAATAAAAATTGTTGATTAAAATTCCACTTATTCCTTATTAACTAGGTCAAAAGTGACTTCCGGGCCACCCTGTATTTATTTAAAAATAAAAAATATCTGTATTGTGAAATCAATTTTGTAAGTACAAATGATCATTGTTAAGACAGATTGAATCTATGTTGGATTTCCATCAATATTCTATATGTAAACTATGACTAATAAAGAAGGCTTGTTTGCCGATTTCAATTGAATTTCAAAGTCTAACTTAAAAATTTTAAGACTAAAATCCTAGATCAGAGATTATTAAAATAGATGGTCTGAAAGCAAAGACAATTTTAGGCAATATGATATTTATTTAAATATGCAAAAAATTTTCTCTATATAAAATTTATACACTTATGCATTCCAATTCAAAATAAATAGCATGAATTGGTATTAAGTAACTAACGATTGCACATCTTCACCCTCGATACTCATATTTTTGGCACATTTTCAGCCTCATTGGTGTAATAAAATTTTCTTAAAAATGCACTAGAAGCCCTTTACTTTTTGAATGTTTGATACTGTTTCAGGTTTTTACAATAGATATTTTTCGCCAAGGGCATTTTATCATACTGTTCTATGCCACTGCATAAGATCATAAGTGAAGTGAAAAAAAATCATTTATTTAATAAAAGTAGAAATTAAATAATTAATGAAAATTACATTTCATAGTTAAATTCAAATATTTATATTAAATGAAAAATATTTTTTTCAAAATGGCATTAAATTTATGAAAACTCGTAAATTTTAATGATTAATCAAACAAACGTTCAATAAGATGAATTTATGTATACTTTAAAACAATGATTCATAAACTAAGCAGAATTTTAGGAGATTGTTTCAAAGGCTTGCGAATGCCGATAACCCAAATTTCCACTTTTCTACATATAAAATCTGTTTTATGTTTCACATGACTATCACAGTGGCGGCTCGTGCATGCAAAAGTTAGGCAAGCAAATATTTTTTAAGGAACCAAAACAGTGTAAATAAAAAATCATGAAGAATATATTTATATATAAAATACCTAAGGCGAGTTTTCTCAGAAATGTATCTGTAATATTATTATTGAAATAAGTTCTTTAAATAAATCATTTTCAAGAATTCTTGCATTTGTTAAAAATTTCTTTAACAGAAACTAATCGTTCTGCAAGACGGTGATCAAAATCCAATCGTTTGCATTAATTCAAATATTTAAAAATTTTCGGTAAGGCGTCAATAAATCATGCATTTCAAAATATTGAATAAGAATTTTGTCAATTTTTATAACTGAAGGCATGTTGATGATAGAAAACTTGAGATAAATTACACAATTTTCGAAGATTGAGAAACTTAGAGTAGAAATTTAGAACAGAAAATGGCAGCTGATGGAAATCACATTTAAACCGCTCAAAGTTTTTTAAAATATATTTCCATATATATCACTTCAAAATATCCACGTAATATTTGATTTTTTGAATGAACTGGTGCCACATTCGTAGAAAAAATTCGTCTTTGATTCACAATTGTTATGAATTTTCTAATTTCTGTAAACTGAAAGAATATTTTACAAGGAATCTGTGAGGTAAAAAAATGTGAAAAAACTACATACCAGATAGAAGCCTTGCTCAAATATATTTCTGTTTCTGGTAGTGCTTGAATGCAAAAATATTTCTGATTGATTTAAATATTAAATATTATGTTTACTTTTGGGTTATTGTATGGAATTAAAATATTTCGCGTGGTTCTCTTTAGGCTACAGTTAGACTATGTGATTGCGGTCACGTGTGATCTGTCTCATTTTGATAAAATCGCACGTCTAACCACAGAGATATTTGGCGATGTGACATGTTTCGTAATTTTTCTTGCTACCAATCACGTATCCTTGCAACGGAAATATTTCAATGTGAAGCAATGAGCGGAGTGCTTGCTTTTCTAGGTAAATCTTCGCACGATGAGTTTAAGAAAACGGATCTAGTTTAATTGTTTGAACGAGCGTAGGTCCAGCACTAAGGCATTTGCTTGCTGTGGCGCAATCATTCAATTATTTTTAAAGCAAATCATAATGAATTATTTCCTAATTCAATTCATTTATTACTTGATTTTTGAATGTTGTTTTAAAGCAAAACTAATAATTTACGATTTGTACAAGTGTATGGGTATAAATTCATGCAATTAAGAATTAAATTCATTTATCAAAAAAATATTGGCAAGCACTGCTTGCCTTGCTTACACGTACGAGCCGCCTATGTACTATCAATAAACCTAATGATACAAATGGTTTTTTCATCAATGGGAAATTATTCATTACCTTTTTGCAAACTGCTCCAATTTCCTCCAGATTATCAAAAGAACAGGATGAGGTTGTTCCTAGAGTTGCACATGTGTAAATAGGCTTCAATCCATATTTTATATCATTTTCAATTGCCTCTTGCAAAGCAGGACCTCGCATGCTATTATTTTCATCTGCTTCAATCATATGTATTGCTACATTGGCCATCATCGCTGCCTTCTCTACACTAGAATGAGCCTGTTCTGATGCGTAGCAAACTAGTTCACTCGCTTTCGCCACTATAAATGTTCAATTTGATATATAATCTAAACGTGTAAAATATTTAAAAAGCCTATAAATCTTAATCACTAGGTTCTATATGTCAAGGGATAAAGGATAATTTTCTAGATGAACATAGCATTTAAATTATAGATATTTTGTATTTGCAATTATAATGTTTAATATAACGCGCCAGCAGTGTATGTAAAACTAGCTTACAATTGTCGTTGAATTTGAACCTACGCAGTGGCGGATTTAAGAGGGGACTATAGGACTGCAGCCCCCCCCATGAGGAGCAAAACGGAGGTAAATTTTTGCAACCTTGATAAAAATTCTAAATTAGTACCAAATTTTTGTATTTCATTTGCAAAACGATCCAAGGGTTTGGCAAATATTTGTAAAATATTTGGCAAATTTTTAAATAACTTGCAATCCTAAAATTTAACAAACCTTGCAAATATTTGGCAAATATTTGTCCAACTTTCCATCTTTTTTTCAAATAATATTACACATTCTTAAGAATATTATTCCAATATTGGGGCTTTCATCTACAATCCACCAAATAAATAAATTATAAGGGCAGTTGAAAGAACTGCCTCCACATTATACAAAAATCTGTTAATTATGACATATATTCGTTAAAGAATGTAGACCACGGGGGTTGTCTCCCCCCTCTACCTAAAAAATACTGGTCTCTCTATCTTAGGAGAAATAAAAAAAAGCTTTCTCATTGTTTTGCAAAAATAGCTGAATAAATCCCTAATTATTAAAGCTAAACTAAAATTCTAGAAAAATCATAGATTCCTACCTATGAGATATTTTAATTCCCAAATGTTTGTCGCTAGCCACCAGCGCCTATTGAAGTCAGAACAATTTGGATATTTCTCAAATACTATATTGTACATAATCAAAGTGCTCAATGAAACTGGCCCTTTGTATGAATTAAAAAAATCTGTACACTGGATTAATTTAAACTGCTAAGTATATTTCAGATGTTCTGTAAACCCAATGTATTTGTTAGAGGCCCTGTATCATCAAGATTCAATCACACTACACCTCAACAGCAATCAAACATCATCCAAACATAATGGCGTGGGCTTCTCGCACTAAATGTTTTTAAAAACCTCATCATGACTGCGTTTCCAAACATAAATCTTTGAAATTTTGCAGGGTAGTATCTCTTTACACTACATACTCCATAGTGAAAATATATTTAACTTCGAGTGAATACTGGGGAGCAATGGCCAAAAAATAGATGTTTTGGGAAAAAAATATGATTCCTGCTAAATGCTTTAGAAATTTTGAACGGTTTCCCGCCAACTAAGGTTTTTTGCATTTTCAATAGTAAAAAGCTGGAAATATATATATATATATATAATAATATGATTGAGAATTTTACATGTAATATCATATCTATATAGGTCAGTTATTATCTTTGCCCTTATGATTCTCAGGCTGCAAATTCGATGCTCTCTTGCAGGTACTCTTCAATCAGCTTTGTGACAAATTCAATATATTAGGACTTCTAAATTGTAATGCTTAAAGTTGAATATCATGGAATTCTTTTAAAAATCATATTAAATTTGAATGCGCATTCTTCCACATTGAAGTTAATATTTATTATTCGTATTCAAACAAAATTTTTCAAGTTCATTTCGTCATTACAGATCCTTAATTTGGAGGTTCTGGAAAAATCGTTTTTGACATTAAATCATTTGTATATGTGAAACTGAGAATAAGAAATGGGTTCTTATGATATCTATATAGCCAGTCAGTCATCAATTTATAATTTTAATAGGTTATTCTCATTTGCTTAACCCTAATCGCACTGAGGGGAGGGGGGTGATTCGACCGAAATGTGATTTTTTGCTCATAACTTTTATTGAAATTAAGTTTTTAGTTGAATTTTACTGACTTTTCTTAAAAACTATCTGGGAAAAGGATAAAGTTGAAAAAATACTTTTTTGAGCAGGGGTTCTGGAAACTGTTTACTTTAGCAAAAATTCACAATATTTTGCTGCAGAATGAATTAAAATATTTTGATTTATTTATTCAATTAAATTGATTGAGTCATTATTGTTCTGGGTCAGTGCTGTCAAAAATATTGCTAGTGTAAAAAAAATGGCGGCTCAGCTCCTTTACATTAGTACTATGATCAGTTTTCAATGATTTGTCGCCCCTGGGCACACTGTAGCAAAAAAATATTGGCATCAATGTAGTTTATCTAATAAAAGAAGGATCTTAGAAGATCTGTGGTGATAATCAGTGTCATACCTAAATCGTGGGAGTGGTCAGGGGATCAAACTTAAAATATGACAAATATGACATTTTTATTTGGTGTTATACTTGAGTACAGTAAGGTAATAATGACTAAATATGATTCTATGCCATATGTATAAGTGTCCTAAGTCGCTAGAGGCATTGATGCTGGATTTTTGGCTCTAAATGGCATCCCTTTAAGTTTGACAAAGGGGGCTATGGGCTATGAAATTGTTTATTATTTGTTTCACCCGCTTGAAATATGACATTGGAAGTGATTTTCATTTATGTCATTATGTTATGCATTTGATTTTTGAAAGATAAATAATCATCATTCAGTGACATTATTTCTAATTTATTCATTAAATTTATGAAATATCAGTTTATTCAAAATTATGGAAATGGGTGCCCTGATTACGTTATACCGCTTGACCTGAAACGTATTTTTTGTTTTCCTGTTAGTGTAAGTGCTTGAAAATAATTTGAAGTAAGATGAGTTAAATAAACTGTTTCGTCCTTCTATTTTAATGTTCAATTAATTTAGGTTCTTTTTCATCTATATTTTCTAAAAATTGATAACGTAACAATTTCATTTGCACATAAATTCGAAACCAAATATTATATTTTTTTGAAAAATGATGCAGCTCAAATGTGCATTTTCCATTGTACCAAAGCTCATTAATTTATCTTTAGTAGTTTTGAAATAAAATAGGTGACCAAATTGCCCCCTCAGTGCACATTGACATTTCATACCTCAGTGCGTTTAGGATTAAGTGATATTGGGCTTTTAGAGAACGTCCATAGGTTACTGTTTTAAAAATCTTGCTGAAAACATGCAAATAACCACGGGCAAAAACAACATCGCCTTTGTGAAAGGATAAAGTGCGAATTTTAACTATAAGTAAAATTCTCCAAGTCCATTAGAAAACATTGATTTATTGTAAGCACCTTACTTACTTGTTTGGTCTAACGTGGACTTTTTCGCAGTTAAAAGAGTCATAAATGTGGATTCACTTGCAGTTGTTTCAATTACCCCACCACCACCATTTTCTAAATATTCAGAAATAAATCACCGTAATAAAACAAAAAACTATATTTGCAAGTTATTGTTATTGTCTGTTATAAATCGAGCTAAAACTTTAGTTCTTACTTGTTCAACGTGAATTCCAGCAATTCTAAATGTTTGAATTAACTTGGATAACTTAATTCATTCAGAATAAAAAATAATTATTACTAAATTATGACGATTTCCATACTGCTATAAACTATGATATACTTCATTTAATAAAAGGCATTCTTTATAACTTCTGTAGACACCGCACACTAAGGAATGTATATTTAATTTCAATACCAGGACCGTAGCAAGCGGGCGAGTTACTTAGTCTTTGCTTTGATTAATAATTTTAACATTTATACAAGGAAGATTTTGAAAATATTCAAAGCAATCGAAAAATAAGTAAACAGCAGTATGTGTAACTAATTTAGCACTAATTTCTTACAGATTTGAATGTTGTTACTATTATAAGGTTCATTTAAATACAGCTCTACTGTATTTGCTCCATTTTACTATTGTTTAATGCGGTGAGGATGGGGTTGTTAATGAAATATTTAAAATCGCCTTAATAAAGCCCATCAACCACCAACTTTGAATTTTCCGAAAAGACATTTAGTTTGAAAAATCGTTTTCAATCTGCTTGGTTTAACCAGTTGCCATTTTTGTGTCAGGTAGTAACGTTGGGCCTATTCAATAATTATCAGCTTGCTAAGATCCTGTATAGTGTGCAATGAATGGGTAAACCATAAGAAACATTTCCGCTAACTTCGATAATGCTGCTGGGATCATAATGGTATTACATATCTAACAAATAACCCATAAGACTATTGATTTGACGTGATGCATATTCTTTTAGTTTTGTGTCTATTGTTATACAGCAATCTTTAAAACCGCCAGTGGAGTATCATTTTATTACCGAGATTGCACAGAAACCCAATAGACAATAAAATGTTTTATATCCGTTTTATAGTGGTTAAAATTTCGTAAAATTTCTTAAAGTACGTCTTCTAAACGTCTTATAAAACACAATTTCTAAATGTTACTAAATGCCATCAGGTGTCTACCAAGTTATATTGTAAAACGTCTTCTGAACGTCTTCTAAACGTCTTCAAACCATTTTCTAAATGTTTTTCTAGACGTCTTTAGAGCCATTTCAAGACGTGTTATATGACATTTTCTAAACGGGTTATTTTTTATTGGAAAGCTATAAAAGGTGTAGCATCAACAAACTACAATTCCCATTCTAAATTTTTTCTCAACATAACTACTAGAAAATAGAATTTTGTAATATTCCATATTTATTAAAATTAATTAAAATTTACAATGTTAATTTTTAAATCGAATTTTTCTGAAAAAAATATGAAAATGATGATTTTATATGAAATAAAATTTTATTTAAATATTTAATGTGATTTTAATTGAAAACAACTGCAATTTTATTTTCCAATAATTTTGTAAAACCAAGTTAACTCGGTAAACATTCTGGAGTAAACTACGTATATTTTTGAAATGAGAAAATATCATTTGATCATATTTTGCTAATTTTAATATTGTTAAAATCGCTGTTAATTCTCGTACCGAGATTTGGAATGAGAATGCCTCTCTTATTAAAACTTGACTTAGAGAGGCGTTGACAGGAAAAACGTCTTTATGATCAATACCTTCAGAACCTTACAAAGTAAGTTTATACGTCTCTGTTTCCAAAATATGCAATAGGAAATATTTTGAAAATTTTTATCAAATTCTTAGGCACGATGAATAAATTGCAAATTTATGCTTCATATTTCAGTAGTCTTTAGATAAATTTAGAAGAACTAAATATAATTTAATTTTAACGAATTGTTACGTGTTAATTGTTCGCTGTCACTATTGTAGAAGAGGAATTCGTTTGGTAGTCCTATCATTTTTGCTACCCAATCAGCCATTGCCATTTCTAACTCGGTACAAGAAGGCGCTGATTCCCAAGTGAAGCCAACGCAACCAAGACTGGTGTTTAGGATTTCACCAAGCACACTTGGCCATGAGTGACCTAAAGCATTGAAGAAAAGTAATATTTAAATGGTAAGAGGATACTTGTAAATTTAATAAATTGATTTTAGCAAAAAATAGTTTCAATTTGAATGAATAAATTATGAATGAGGTAAAATTATAACATTGGACAAACAATGCAATTTCAAAGACCACATTGAATATCTATGAAAATCTATAGGAGTGAAAAATTACATAGATGACCTATTAATTGTTCAGATTATTTACAATGGATCAAAAAAAATATAATATATTTCCAAGCAAAAATTATAAACCCAACAACAATGACAAAATTATGGTAAAACTGGGGAAAATAATAATGTTATCAAATGAAGCATACAGTTTCAATTTTCTGTAAAAACTAATACATGTAATTTCAGGGCAATTGTATTGCTCAAATCAAGAAATATAATTTACATTATAATATTCGAAAACTAAAAATCTGTAAAAATCAACTAAAATTATTTTATTTTTTGCAATACGTATACTTAATATTAAATACATGTATTAAAATTTAAAACAAATATCTGTATATTTTGATATAATCGTCAGCATAGCCCAATTTGACTTCAGCTTTTTGGGTTCCTCAGGCCTGGAAAGAGAGAAGTACCTCCTCTAATTTAATTCTGGGTTTCTGCATAAGCTTCAATAACGTCCATTAGTTGTATTAATATGTAAGTATTTTAGCAAAATTATAGAAATACAAGATCTTTATTAATCGTCAAGCTACCACCCAAAATTGCTAAGTTAACCACCAGAGGGTTTCCAAGTACCCCAGATAATTTTCTTTATGAGGCAAAAGAATAACAAACTAGATAATATTTTAATGTGCTTACGACATATGGGTTGAGTGAAGGATACAAGACTAGATGTGGATAAGCTTATCCAAATTATCAACGCCTACATGTATTTTAATGTAATCAAGAAAAATTTATGTTTTTCTATGTTCTTAGAGTGAGGTTTCTGCCATATAACATTATGAAAAGAAGAGAGCAACGTACACATTTTCTTCGACTTGGAATATAATTGACCACATTAATATGTTTTTTGGCTGGAAATCGAGTGAAGTTTGCCAGTTCTAGAAAGGAGTAAATGCCATATTTATTTGAAATGTAAAAACATAGGTAATTTTTTTTATCTAGAAAGATCTCACAAGAAGCAGACTGGGAAATAAACTATCTGCAGTGCTTACATTTTCAATGTACAGTTCAGTAAGTTGCAATACAATTCTTATTTTGAAAAATTTCAGGAGTCCTACCAATTTTTCCTATATATATATATATATATATATATACGTATATATATATATATATATGTATATATATGTAAATAAACATGTAACTTTTTAAATTTCTAGCATATATCTACCTCATTCCTAACTTGCACTTCATCACAAAATTCTATTCTCACTCACTTCATTATCATTGCTAGAATTTAAATCACCCTCGTCCACCGTGCAGAAAATAATTATTGTTGCTGCATAATGCAGTCGTTTGCTCGTTCAACAAAAATCACTAAAACAATATAATAAATTATACATTGGAATATCTTAAGTTATAAAAAATATTACTACGATTTTCTCAATGCAATTCAATTGTGTTTTTGAACTAACCCCAAAACACAATTTTTTTTCAACAAAATATTAGTCTACATAAATAATAAAAGGTCACTAAATTTCAATGTATTTACTTTTTTAGTTTTATTGTAATGAAATATCACCAAGAGGAGTTACGCACGTACCTCATGGTAGGGTATTATTATTATATTAATTATATTGAAACGGTTCGTAATGTCTGCTTTCATAATAAAATAGTTGTCAAAATTGCTTAAAATATAATTCTAAACTAATATTGTGTATTGTTCTGCTAGATAACTTAGTATTTTCTGAAACTCTACCTGAAGGAAAATACGCATAGAAATTTGGATGTTGCCAATGGGCCATTCCATCCATTACAACACTTTCAATGTCTTTAAATATATCATCCCAATCCTGTGGATCATTATTAGCAGCACTCGGAACTCTCGATCTCATGAATCCTGGGCTTACAGAAGGCATCACATTTCTTTGATTCAGAGTTTCAAAGTAGTCTGCAACATAGTCTATCATACGATGCCCGATGTCCCTGAATTCTTTAGTGTCCATTTTCAATTCAATGGGTTAGTGAACTAACAAACTTTATAGGAAACTCTTGAGTAAACAAAGGTATTTGCACTTTTTAATTGTTAGCAATTATTGTGAATGTATACAAACCTTATATTAAATTGTCACATTTTCATTTTTTCTAAATATCAAATCTACAACTAAATCCATTAAGCTAATATTTAGACTTTACTTTAAATATACAATGCATTAAATCTTAAGGGTATGATAAAAATATAATCCTTAATTATGATTATGGTGATGATTGAAATACTGAGATCATTATTATTATCATTATTTTAATAAATTGGGCAAACCCAACTGAGGAAACAATTAGTTTTCAGAGAGACCTTACCAAGGCTCCAGTTGTAGCGAGAATGCGCATGCTGCCGTCTCTACTACAAGCCTTCACCCATTTATTTATCTAATCCTTGTGCTTCTATATTACAGTTCTCAAGCTACAACTTTTATTGGGAATGTTCCCACAGATTTCAAATCCGACAAACTCTCTACAAATTTTCTTCTTGTTAATCTTATTTTTTCTTGCTTTCAACAATTTTATCCTTTGGTACTATCACACTAGCCCACGGATATGGATTATCCGGACCACGGATTTAAGACATTACGAATAAAAAAAGCCCATCAAAGTTTTATTATATATATATATATATACATATATATATATATATATATATATATATATAGAAGTAGAGAGGGAGAGAGAGATGGACAAAGCTTGCAATTTATTATATTAAAGTATATAATTGTCAAGAGTCTTGCTTAATTTATACAATTAAAAGTAGCTTGATATTAACAACTTAACCACACAACATTTTATTGGCTGGCATCATTTACCAATGTAAGTCTACAGAGATCAACTTATAATTGTAAGTAACAGAAATATTGACTTAGCTATCTTATCTAGTAGATGCGGGTTACGCTAGTGACACGTTGAATTCTCAAGAGTACTTAATCATTAGTCATTTCACTAAATTAACTATGAGTTATCAGGTTGGTTGCTCGATTTCCTATTCCTATAAACGCTCACTAACTTTTTAATACTGCTCTGTTTTAATGACACGAAGGTGTGCTTTTTACAACGAAACTTCGATTCCAACAATCTTTCTGTCCGTGATTTTATAAATTAAATATATTATATATTTTCACCATGTGTCATACAATTTTTATAGGGACGGATTCTACAGTTTTTCATTGTGAATAACTAATTAAAATTTAGTTTAAATTTAGTTTAGCTAGAGACATTTTTACAACATTTCGAGTCTTAATTTGAAATCGCAAGAAAATTTTATTGATTACA
>CABFPE010000102.1:808832-830210 GCA_900660155.1 Hofstenia miamia
TATTATTATTATTATTATTATTATTATTATTATCATTATTATTATTATTTTTATTATTATCTCTTACTTCGCACAGCTTCATGCTGGTATTCCTCTCAGCTCGGGCAACTCACCAGTTCCCAGGGAGTCTGAGAGCTTTCCTCAGGACTGTAGCTGTTCCTAACAATGCTGCCTTCTGTGCTACTGCTCCTCCCCACTTTGGTACTCCCCACTCCTCCAAGTATCTCTTGTGCTTCTTACTCACTGCTCCTAGTGCGCCTACTATTACCGGGACTACTTCAACTTTCTTTAGCTTCCACAGCCTTTCTATTTCCTCTGCCAACTCTCTATACTTTTCTATCTTCTCTTTCTCCTTGCTTTCTACATTCCTGTCCTTTGGTACAGCTATGTCTATCACTGTTCCTAATCTTTTCTCTTTGTCTACCACTACTATGTCTGGCCTCCGTGCTTCTATCACCTTGCTTGTCTGTATGTTGAAGTACCACAGTATCTTAACCTTCTCATTCTCGATGGCTCCCTGCGGCTTGTGCTCATACCACTTGTCTCCTGCTTCTAACCCATGCTGCCTGCTCAAACTCCAGTGTACCATTCTTCCCACCTTGTCATTCCTGAACTTATACTCATTCTGTGCCAACTTCTCACATCCTGCTATCAGATGATCTACTGTCTCACTCTTTCTTACATAGCCTACACTTATCACTTACTTCTGCTCTTCTGTCTATATGCTTCTTCACCTAGTTCGTTCTTATTGCTTGCTCCTGTGCTGCCATTATTAGTGCTTCTGTTTCTCTCTTCAGTCCTGCCTTCTTTAACCACTTGTTGCTCTCTTCTCTGTCACACATTTCTGTGTTCCTCCAGTATTCTCCATGCATTGCCTTCTGACTATACCTTATTTGTCTCTCTGATTCCATCCTACTCTGGTATATCTTCTTTCCTTCCCTCTCAGTTCTTATCTTCCTTAACTCCTTAGTGACCTCTAGTAGGGGTCCTTTNCTTTAACCACTTGTTGCTCTCTTCTCTGTCACACATTTCTGTGTTCCTCCAGTATTCTCCATGCATTGCCTTCTGCCTATACCTTGTTTGTCTCTCTGATTCCATCCTACTCTGGTATATCTTCTTTCCTTCACTCTCAGTTCTTCTTAGCCTGTTCAACTCTCTTTTTCCCCCTACTCTCATCCAACTGTAACTTTCTCACTTGCCCTACAAGCCTCTGCTCTGTAACTTCTAATCCTGTTCTTACCTTCCTCCATTCTTCCAACATTCTCTTCCTGTAACCCCTCTCATCTGGCCCGCTTCTTCTGTAACACTCCAATGCTGTCCTGTTCTGCTCATCTGTCCACTTATGCCGTTGTCCATTGGTCTGTGTGGATCCTATACTGCCACTTCTCGAGTCCACACTCCCGATTGTTGAGTCCGCCTGTTGTCCGGAGATTCTTAGCACCTTCTGACCATTGCCGGGGACTGAGGGCCTTTGCTCTATTATTATTATTATTATTATTATTATTATTATTATTATTATTATTATTTCTGTGTTTAATGGGCCACTAAGATGTTCTTTTATTCTCTTTGCGAAATATCGAACTTTGTCACCAATGTGCAATTTATTGCAATCCTCACAATTGAGGAAATTAGCTCTTTTGGAATTTGATCTTTATTCTTAAATATATGTTCAGTTTTGTATGAATGAAATATTGGTGTTTCCTTAGCATATTTAATCTTCAATGAAGTAACTTTGTGTTGAATGTATGATAGTTTCCAATAAATTTTTTTAGCTTGTAGGTTCACTTCTTCAAGAGGTTTCGACGGATGTAATAGACACTTTGAAACAACGTCCTTAATTAATTTATTAGGATAACCATTTATAGAAAATATTTCAAAAGCTTGACCGAATGCAGACGTTATCAGTTTATAGTTTTATAATTCTGTTATAATGGTGTTATACATTTATATACATATACATTAGAGGTCGACCATAAACTGAATTGAAACCGCGGAATTTCTGAAAACCTAAATCACACCGAAAGAAATATTAGCACTCGGTTCAATACGGTTTCTATGTACTATCAACTTACACATTTAATTTGCGGAAATAGCAAAGTTATTAAAGTTGGATTGAGAGGTTTGTTCACCGCCTGTCAATCAAGCTCATAGCACAAGTAATTTAACACAAGACTGCGCATTGACCTCAAGCCGTTATCTATGATGAAATTTGAAATATTAATAAATTATTCTTCCCAAGTATTCTTTTCAAAAAACCGAACAGAAACTTCGGTTTATTTTTAAGAACCGATCCGAACCGAAGCAATCAATTTTCGCCAATGCCGTCGGCAAGTAATATATATATATATATACGAACTTCGAATAGACCTTTTACATGTCGTAAGGAATGATTAATGCAAACGGTTTCAAAAGATGCCATATAAAATGGTTAATCATCACATTTGAAAATCCCGATTGATTCAATTTTAGTGAAGGCATGTTCATAAGTTTTATTACCTCTAGTTCGTTCGAGTGATACACTTTAAAATATCATTAAAAATTACATTTTTTTTATTTAGGTTCAAATGAAAAGAATGAAATACTCTACAAAAAAGTAAACAATACTAGAAAAATATTCATCAGCCAATCAAAAATCAAAGACGTCTATTTTCTCCGGTTCGTTACTTGCAGTCGATTAACGAAAATAGAAGATATTGAATTTGCTTGGAACGTCATTCAAACATGTATCGAGTAATCAGCTTCGCCAAATTTAGTTTACAATTTAGTACCATATATGCATAGGGTGAACCAAATAGAATTTGTAAATTTATTTAATGGATATTGTTGCAATTTTAGTCATGAATATTTTTCATTCAGATTCCATATTTAGATCGTCTTATTCATTCTTTCTTCAATGTCTTCTTATACTAGTGCTGTGCTGATAGAACTTGCTCAATGCCGCACCTCCCCGACAAAAATATTTTATTCCCTGCACCCACTCGTACCGAAAACTTTTTAACCGTACCCGAAAATATAATTTTCTTTGGAGTTATTAAACAATAATTTTCGAAGACATTTCGAAAATAATTCACGTTTATTATATTGTAATTTTTCCGAAATTTTGTTTATAATTTCTTTTTGATAAAATTATTATTTAAGCCTAATAATTAAGCTGTTCATTGCATCCATGAATATGCAATTGGTTTTAGCAATATTTTCAAGCAATTTTCCCTAACCTATTAAGAAATTTGTAAATACTCGACTTCCATATTATGGTAAAATTTTTTGATAAAGATTATTGCTGTTTTTGAAGTACATAAAATTATATTAATTTTTTCAATGAAACATCCAATTTTTAAAAAAATTGCAAATTTAATCCATACCAATAGTTACTTGCAATATAGTGGTCTAGACCCTTGGCAGAAATACCTAGCTTCAACAGGTCTTTTACTATGTTAATCTTCGGTTATGCTGCTCACGCCACAGTCTGTTAATACCTATTTAATAACTACCGCAGATTTCTAAGCTCGTTTTTGATATGATTATCGTACTTACTAGTAGTGTCCTGGAGTTTGAACATTCATAATTAAATTCGTAAAATATAATAAATTTGCGAAGAAACCAAAAAGCTTGGAGTTTCACACAGAGTTGGAAATAGTCCGGTCTGTAGTATATGCAATAGTCGGTCCTTTTAAATATTCCGTTTCACACTTCATACTCAATTAGATTAGGTGCATATTATTCAATCAAATAAATTGCAAATATCAGCATAGTGATGTAGAGTGCAGCCGGGGAGTGATCACGGTAGGATCGGAACTAACGTCAAATTTTAGGAGGGTAAAATATGTCATTGCAATTTAAGGCAATGCTATGCTTTGCAATTTAAGGGTTGTGTTTTTAACGTACAAATCAAACGGACCAGATTTCAACAATTTAAATTGTAAATAGTCCGGTCCTGATGTATTCGGACTGGAAAAAAGTTACCATTTCCAACCTTAGTTTCACTCGACTCTACTTATTTCTACAATTTTCTGTAGTTGGTTATGACAATGTAAAAACAAACACAGACGCTAGAATTGAGCAATAAACACTAGAGAGGTTTGTTAATACGCAAAAAATTGAAAACAAAAACAATGATTTTGCATATCCAAGTACCAAGATATTTGGCTAAAATTAGCTAGATCCAACTTTCCAACAAAAACTACTAGAAGTATTTTCAATCAAATCTAGAGAATTCTGGTTCAAATGCAGAAATTGACATTTTGGATGATTTTGAAACTCAGAAAAATGTATTAAAAATTCTTTAATGTAGTATGAAATTTCATGCTCTAAATCATAGTTCGAACGTTTTCGTTCACCACTCCGAATTGTTATTTTTTATGCCCGTGATTTTAAAGTTTCTGGTGAATTTAGTGATTATGTTCATAAGCGCAATTGTTGCCAATCTAGCAGAAATAAAATTCATAATCTTTTGTAGGGGTCTATACCTGTGTTAAAAAAATACCATTTTAAAATGATTAACTGCTTGAATGAAAAAAAGATTCTAAAATATACATATTGCATGTGCCGAATATAACTATGATTACAAAATACAGCTTGTTTTTTACACAAATAGATTTTGCATTTTTTTTAAGAAATGTGAAATTGAAAAAACTCAAAATATCTTAATGAGGTGGGATTTCAGATCGGCATATACCCTTGAGACACAATGTGTACAATTGTACACATGTAGAAACCAGATTTTTATTGGGATATGAATTTTTTATTCAACCTTAAATGTCTTTGCTTATTAAACTAGGCTACTTTTTCGTTATCTTGAAATTTATTTGGTCTAAATATACAACCTTGACACTAGTTGAATGTGAATTAATCACAAAGCATAACATAGCTTTCGAAGAAGCAAGTTTTTGCATGATTTAAATTTCATAATTCGCAGGCACTCTAAATAAAATGATTTCAACAAAAATATATCATTAAAATATTATGCCTTTGGTACAAAATTACATGATTAAGTCACAATGTTTACAAATTTGCACAGCAAATTTCAATGAAAATATTAACAATAGAAATAGTTTTTTAATGTCATAAAAAATAATTGAAAGTAGAAATTGCTGAGGCGCCATATAAATATTTTTTAGCACTTCCAAATAATGTGCATGTCTGAAGGAGATATAGGCTGTCTCAGAAAAAACCCACGTTTGCTATCTTAGCTCAAATTAACTAATCTATAAGTTTATCAAATGTCTTAAAAATTATACAAAGTAAGCAAAGTCACATGATATACTAAAGAAGAAGAGCAAATTTTCTAATTTAGAACCAGTCCTATAATGACGTAGCAATGTACGTAGCTAGCTACAAAGTCAATGATTTTTTAAAGTAAAAAAATTTATGCAAGAGGTGCTTCATGGTCTTTTGCCGCCTGTAAATAGGAACTAGATTGCAACCCTTTTATTTTTTTATTAACATATGTGAACAATAACTAAATGAGTTTTTATCGATTCTCTCATCAAAGCTAGTAACCGTAATCCTAATTCTAACTTAATTCAGGTGATTAGACAGATGAACAAAGAGAACAAAAGTATATCATAAAAAACACTTATAGTTGTGCCTTGAATACGTGAGATGAAATTTTTTACAAACAAACTCTCGGAGAGTTCTTATGCAATAAAGTCTTTGAGATGCATTCTTGATTACCTGAGACCCATGGTTGTCCCATTTTACATCATTGCTTAAGATGACACTAAAACAGGTGATTTGGCTCACGATTTTCTAGTAATCAGGTAGTAGAGAATTTGTTTTTCTAAATATTTATTGTTTATATATTTAACAATGTTGAATCGAAGTTCATTCACATTAGCATAGAATTCTACATTTGTGATTCCGAAATAATGGGCGTGTTTCTGAGAATAGGAAAGACAAAAGAGACATATCATATGCATATTTATTGAAAAATGGCTGTTTTCAGTAGGCGATCTTAGGTGTGATAAACAGAAGGAGATCCGAAGGTAATCTCTGAGGAATACCTCCTTTATCTCATAGACCCAATTTTTTTGTAAACTTTCTATCTTCCAGATAACTACAGATCACCTTAACGTATCCAAATGGTAATCCAAAATTATGAAGTATTTAATTTTTTTGAATAAACAATTCATAACTTAAACAGTTGAAAGCCTTAGAAAAGTTCAAATACTGAAGTAAAGCAGCTTCCATGTAAGGTTGATTCAACTATTGTGTGATTTTATTCATCATTAAAATATGAGCAACAGTGCAAAAAGACTTAAGTCGATATGCAAAATGTTCTGCATCCACCACAATTAGTAATTTCGTTTTCATATTAATAACGATAGTATGCTATAATAGTTTGGCTGGGACAGATAAAAGAGAAATTTGTCTCAAAAAGTACTGGTCTTGGGAATTCATGAAACAACTGCTTTCTTCCATGACTTTGGAATATTTCGGGAAATAATTATACTCTTAAATAAATGAGATATCGGCCCGCTAGAATGGTGCTCATTTTGATAAATTCTCATAGGAATATATTCCCATCCTGCTGCCATATCGTGAAGATTAAATATAAGTGTCTTATTCAGAAATTAAGGGAGCCCAGTCCCATTTAAGTTCAAATTCCCCTTGACTTCTCATCAGATTCGAAGGAGATGAGACTACATCAACGGTGTTCTCCAAACCAGTATCGATATCAGTAAAGGACTCAATGATTGAAGATGATCTACATTTTTTTTGTTCCACTAACATCACTAACAATTAGGCCACATATATCAGGAGTATACGCATTTTCTTTTCTTAAAGTTTAATATGTCAAGCCTTTCTTTTAGGAAAGAATATAAATATCAATGATGCGAGGTGTAACCCATATTGATTAGTCTATGTCCGTAATGGTTCTTGAAGGAATGGCAGTAAGTGCATCATAAATTATTTCATAAAATCAATTAGATTTGGTTTCCACATTACCATGATTATAAAGATTCGAAAAAGTGATAGATTCCGACCACATTAGAAACAGATTTATGTGTGAACATCAAAAATTGTGCACTACACAGGGTATAGCCTTCTTGGAGAATTTGTAGTCCATGCGGAAGAAACAAACGTTATGCAGAGACTTTCCTTTGCTGGCAAAATAGTAGTTTTATTATTGGGGTCACATAATTGTTAACTAAATAAAATCGCGTCTATAATAGATTAACTAAATTTACCAAATCTAGCTGGTCAGAAAATTGTTGAATGCAATATGAACAAAGGTAAGCATTAAGGTCTCCACAAATTTTTCGGGGTCATCTTGCAATTGTTCGTCCACACACTTAACTAACTATTCGAATATTTTCAAGTAGATTGAACTCCGACTTCGAGAAAAGGAGGTGAGAACACAAGTTATTTTGAGTATAGCACCTTCAATATTACTTAGTTCTTCGTTCAACACGCTAATACTGGAAACTTTTCTAACAATTCATGAATCCATATACATACTCCACCACACATTGTATTTTGCCAAACATTTCTAACAGGTAAAGAATACGACTTAAGAGAAATTTCTTTGAGAAATGCTTAGAGGGCAACCACCTTTCTGTTATTGCTATATAGCAGGTTTGTGAAAGCACAACAGTTCGANTATATATATATATATATATATATTATAGACCCATTTCAATCACCTCCTCAATGTGCAAAATATTCGAACGAATTCTTTTTAATTAAATTAATGAGCATTTTTACAAACTTGATCTTTACTCCAAAACACAAAATGGTTTTCGTAAAAGTATTTATACCAGCGACGCGTTAATACAAGCTATTGAAAAACAATAGATGACAATGAATACTCAGCAGTAGCTTGCTTAGACCTTTCGAAAGCACTCGATTCAATTGGTCATAGGATATTACTACAAAATTTAAATTTCTAGGTTTTTTTAATGACAGTATAGGTCCCATTATTTCTAGTTAGTTGTATAATAGTATGCAACGAGTAAAACTTAATGAATCTTTTTCAGATTGGGTTTGTACTAAAAATGCATTTCCAAAGGTAACAATTTTGGGTCCTTTACTGTTTAATATTTACATAAACGATTTGTCTGATTTAATATGTGACGTTATACAATATGAAGATGATACAATAATATTTAATTTTAATATGTCATCCGAAAAAGCCACTCAAACTCTCTAAAAAATTGTACTTCTCTCGCTAAACATTTTGCCTCTTTAAGGCTAAGAAGGAATTCTTTGAAAACTCAATTTTGCATTGTTAAGTTAACTTCTGCATCTACTGATACTTTACAATGTAAAGTTCATTTTAACAGCGTTCATATCAAGCAAGTTGATTCCTTTAAGTGCCTAGGAATTATTTTTGATTTACATTTAATATTTTAATATTGAAAAGCAACTAAATCATATTATTAGAAAAATGGCAAATCGATTAAAGCACTTTTTAATTCATAATTTCTCAAAAACTTCCAACTAAAGCAAAAATTGAATTAATTCATACTCTAGTATTGAGTAATTTCAACTATGCTAATATACTCTACATAGATATAAACAAAAAATTCCTTAGAAAATTTTGGGTACAACTAAATGGGCTATCAAAGTAGCAATTAATAATCATAGCTTTAATAAGAATAATGAATACAGAAAAACCTCAAACTTATTTCTATATAAATGTCCTAAAGATATTCTTCAAAATAGTTAATAATACTTTCCCATACAACAAAAATGGCAGTTTCTTTCCGAAAAATAATTAATAAACAAAACAAACGAACACAATTAATTGAACCAATTAGGTATATGAAGCAAATAATGAAAAACTCTTTTCTAAACACAGCTATAGATATATGGAATTAATTACCAAAATACATCAAACTAATAAATAATAAAAAATATAAGATTGATATTAAAAAATACCTTTGCATCTTTAATATAAAATGACTGAAATGGCAAGGCTATAGATTTTACAATCCTGATTACTCTTTTAATAGAGACGAACATCGCCATAATCCAAGTTAATTACATTTATTATTTGTAAATATTTCTTGTTTTGTTTTATTTTCTTTTATTTGTATTTTTTTTCTTGACGCATTTAGAATTGTTATCAGTATTCTTTACTGTTCAAAGAATTTCTGAATATAGATATTTTTTTTCTTCTACTTCTATATATATATATATATATATATATATATATATATATATATATATATATATTAATCAATGACAAAAATTGTATTATTGGATAAAAATAGCAGTCTCTGAGAGCCCATTTTCTTTACATTTTAATGGAGATATAGCAGAAGAATTTTTGTGCCACCATCTACATTAAAACTCAGTGCGGACATTTCAGAAGTGTAGATCATTAGGTAGTTGAAGGACAGTTCTATTAGCAATGTCATGTGCCATACTAAGACTTAGGTATGGAATCCTTCAGAATCTCTTTGATTCATCTCGTTCTGTTTGATCGAGAACATCCAAAATGCCTGCAAATGTAGAACTGATGCAAAATCCCTTTGAAGAAATCTGCCATCATTTTCTAAAACTTATTTATATTACCACTTGCCTTTCCAAAGAAACTGTCAGAATATGTCCGAATAATTTGCATGAAAAAACAACTACAACTGTAGCAGATCTGATTGGCAGAAAAAATCGTAAATGTGTGGTTGCAGTATCTCCGCAGTCTACAACAAGAAGGCTTTTTAATAATATAGATAGAAGTATTGTGCAAGCTGTCCCAAAGTGACATATTTGGGCAAAAGAGATTATCTTATATAATTACATATCCGATTTGTAAGGAACCTTACATCTAGAATTAATGGTGGATTTCTCAAAACTTTTTGAATGCTCCAAGCACTCATGTATAAAAATATTTAATGTTTGCAAGCAAGCCTAAAAAATATAATATATAACTGTTATAAATGACAGTTATTCAATTGAATTTTTTATGAACAACTTATATGTTGATTTGAAAAATTGTTCTGAATGAAAACCTAAGGTTGTATTTTTCATATTTCATTATTGCAGATCATCTCAACCCAATTTCACTTCGCAGTCTCTAAGGAAATTGAGAACATTAGAAAATGCAATTATATATTATTTACAAAACATAACGAAATTTGAAATATAAAAAATTTGGTCATTGCAGCAGAAATCTCTAATGCAACTCAGTAAGCTGCAAAATGCATGTAGAGTCTAGGAATTTATAAAACTTTAAAACCAGAAAATGGTTATTGTCGACTAAATTTATCATATAGCATATAAAGTTTATTTCAGTTCCCGCTAGGTTTCTCAAGGACTAAAATTCTTTGGTTCTGTTTGATTTAGTATCATTGTATTTTCTCCAAGATTGCTCCTCCGCAGCTCTAATAAATATTCGGGTCTCATGGTCCAATGTGATCCTACATCATATCTTCTTGTAACAATTAGAACACATTATTAGAAAAATTTTGAATTCTATATTTCCATTGTTATTATGATCCCCTGAAGTATATATTATCAGTAGCCAAAGTTTCATTATATTTTGAAGATTTCCAATTTACATCAAAAGGCATGTCAATTTTTTAGGAGTTTTTTATGTCCTCATAGCATAGTTACTTTATGGAGCATGTAAACACCTCTAAAAGTAAATTCAGAAAAAATGCCCAATTCAGAATTCCTTTAGTACGCACGGGAATTTTTAAAAATGTGTTTTGTCATCGTGCAATGAAAATCTTAAATAACTAAGCCATTATTTGTTCATAATTTCTTTTGTACGTCAACACCAAGCTATTAATAAAACTAAGAACTTCTATATTGATTTTTTCGTAACCAAGTACTTCATATCTACAGCTGAAATCAGTTGAACACTTGGTTACAAAATTGAATCAATCATTAAACAAAGTTTAAGTTTCAAACATGACGGATATTTAAACTCATTTTTGAAAAATTCAGAATGTCTCATTTTGATGAAAAATAAAAAACACAATACACACAAAGCTTGGATTTCAAACAGGATGCATCATTGAACTTATTTTTGAGTAATGTTGAAAGACGTTTTTAGTTTTATTTTTATTATTAAGTTTTTTATATTTTGTTATTAGCACAACTTGTACTTAGTTCGTGCAAATTAAATGTTAAATGTTAAATAACCTTAAAAAAACTTTGAATACAAAAAATTCCCACAAGTTTTGAAGAAATTTGCTCATTAGGCATTCATAATTATGCCCTTAAGAAATGCAGAGCCAGTCCCATATTTTTCGGATATATAATCGAATAGCTCAAATACTGCAAACTATTAATTCTATACATTTAGTACAATCGAAATTTACTTACTTCCTTCGTTTAGTTTTAAACGTTTTGCAGTTAACAGTGTGAACAGCGTACATTCACTAGCACTCGTTTGAATTATGCCACCGCCATGTTCTAGATACAAGTAAATGTAAATATGAACATAAAATACTTAAGCATTTAAGTTTCATACTTGTACATGTATATTAACATGGCCCATATACATGAAATTTGTATATAGGCTTTACAATTTTACTGGTGTAATAAATATTTGATTTAGGCTATTAATGATAATTTTGAAAGATAAAGTGATTATAGGGGGTAATTATAGGGTGTGATTTCTATAAAAAATTGTTAATGTACATGAAATTACTTACGTTTGAATTTTTCATTGTCTTTGTTAAGAAATAAAAATTCTTTAGGTAATCCAATCATTTGTCCTACCCAGTCGACCATCGACATTTCTAATTCTGTGCAAGAAGGAGCGGACTCCCAAGTAAAACCGATGCAGCCAATACTTGTGCTTAGGATATCAGCAAGCACACAAGACCATGAATGACCTAAAATAAGCAATGTCAAATTTTATAGACAAAAACATAAAAACAGTGATAATTTTCAGAGCATTCTAGAAAGAAGAGTGATGGTACATCATCACAGTTCTGGCTACTATAGAGACTTGCGGGCGAAGTGCTTCAGCTATCGTTTTAGCCCCGAAACAATATTGGGCCGTTTGACTATCCTCGATTCTTTAGAGGCCCTGCAGGTAACAAGTGAGTTAGAATTGGTCTGGATCGAAATAGAGGCGTGCTAGACTGGGCAAGGGCGATTTTTGACAGGATAGTTCGGCTGGCCTTAATTGGTTCGATTGTTTTAGTTGATATTTGAAAAATATTTACTTAGGAACACGAAATCAATTTTCAATTCCTGGTTAAAAAGGTTTGAATCCTCTCCTTAGGAGTTATGCTTTAATCTGTCAATTGTAGTGAACTTAGTAGCATTACTTTAAATGCGTTATAAAAAGTATTTTGGGGGCATATATTAGTAATAGTACGAGTAATGAAAAAATTGAGTTTGTGTAGACGAGACTTATTATGAAACCATCTTGGAAACCCAGGAACAGAAAATTATCTTAATACAAACTTATGGATATAAAGAAAAGATTTTATCGAGTTTTTTGAAGCTGGACATTCCGAAATGTTAACTTACTCTCTTCTGTCAAAAAGGAATGCAATTTTTCGAAATACAAAGCCACGTCTCAAATAATGTAAGAAAAGTTTTAATGTGACATGCAGAGTAAATTGATTAATCACGTTGCCAGTATTTGAGACACAAATCCATAATTACGCATTTTTTGTTTCCATAAGCATAACACGTGCCCGTGACACCTATGGACCAAACCAATTTGGTTTACATAGCAAATGCATGAGAAAATTACCTCAAATGTAACAGCTGAATCAGGGTTACCTATTCATAATATATATATATATATATATATATATATATATATATATATATATATATAAATTTATTTGTTTTTATAAAATCCTTAAGTGAAATAATTTCATGTTGTTTTTTCTTCATGTGCTTGAACTTATACATAATTTTAAAGAAAAAAATTATTTTTACCATAAATTGCATATGGCATACATTAAAATATTTTAGCAAATGCTATATTGAGAATTCTGAATTTCATTCGCTTCTTTAGAGAAATATTCCTACATGTAACTAAAACATTGTCCTGTTTTAAAATATGCGCTAAATTTACCTGTAGGAAAGTATGCATGAAAATTTGGATGATGCCAATGAGTCATTCCGTCCATTACCACATCTTCAATATCATTAAAAATCTCATCCCATTCCTCTGGGTCATCATTTGGCGTTGTAGGCACTCTTTGTCTCATAAAACCTGGTTCCAAAGGAGGTGTCACGTTTCTTTCCTTGAGATTTTCAAAATAGTTGGCGACATAGTCAATCATGCGATAGCCAACCTTACGAAACTCTTCTGTGTCCATTGTGAATAAATTAATGAATTACGTTAATGGGAAATTTATTAATATAGCGGTCGATATTTGTTACATTTGGGCCCGCTGTGAGATTAAAACAACAATGGTAGTCGCTTTACAGGAAGCTCTTAAGTAGATTTGCGCATTTGTAAATTGACGTTTATTGTTTGTAATTATTAAAATTTACCTTAGCATATACAGATCGAAATATTTTAAATCCCAAATTTTTTAATGAATTCCTGTTATCTTTTCATATAATATATGAAATCCTCATTAATTGCAGGTAATTTTTGGCCTTTTACTGTACATTTAAAATGTATTATACAACTTTCAAAATATGTCTTGAATTTAAATCGGAATATTAAGTTTTTTAATACATAAAATTTTGCAGATAAATTTCACTAAAAATTCAATATGAACATATCTTGGAATAAATTACAGCAAGCAATCAATGATTACAGTAATTTCAATTAAATTCACTCTCTATTGCATTAAATATATATTAGAAAACAAATTATAGATACTACACGTAAAGTGTTGTTGGTTTGCACATTGCGAAATTTCTGCATCATACAGTAGTATGCATTAAATTCAAGCAGAACATATAAACCATTAGAACATGTATACATTTTTTTGCGGCAGAAGACATTTCCCTACAGATGGATTATTTGCAAATTTTCTTCGTATTAAATGGGATAACCATGGTAGCTGCTGTGCGCGATAAGATGTGCCTTAAGCAATTTCAATGCAAGGAATTAAGAATGGTAGATTATGACTTCTGTTGTGAAAACACCTTTCCAAGCTTATGCTGCCACATCGATGAATTTCGAAATTCGTTATTACAAGAAAATATTTTTGCTAAAATTCTTAACGAGAGGATTTTTTATGGAAAAACAGAACCATTCCTGCAGTTAAAGAATGCTTATCGGGCCATTGACAAAACTTTGAAAACAGTTGATCAGCATAAGAAGGCATACAATACAAAATTATCGTATTTAAGAAGAAGTATGTCAACATTCAAATCATACAATAATTATAAAATGTTAATGATCCGAAAAGTAAGGCTTTCGAAAAAAGTCGTTCAATTAAAAGCGGCACTAAAATTAATGGAAACCACACTAATGGATGCTGTTCAGAAATCACCAATAAAGACATTTGATCAAAATTTGAACAGCAAGGTCATCGCAAAATTGGAAGATGTTGATGACCATGTCTATGGAATAGAAAATTTTTTATACAAACACCGCTCGGAACTTTAACAATTTGTATATTTCTCTATAAAGTATACATTACATCAATCTTCCAAACAGGCATTTAAATATTATTATTAACTCCATTTTCCCTATAAATTTTTCAAAAAAATTCAAAACGCTTATAACTCATGAAATAATGATATTTAAAAATCGAAATCTGAGAGCACCACAAGATAGAGAATTGTCGCTTCTTTCATTGACCAATTAAGGAGATCTTAACTATTCATTGAAATACTAGAGTGGCTTAGTGAAAATCGTATCATTTTGGTCTTAGTTTCATATTAATCTTTAAATTATATTTTGTTGCTCATATTATAATTTCATCATCAACTTTGTTTAACGACCATTTTTGATATTCTTCAGCATTCATAAAACAAGGTACTACAGCTGTAGAATCATCAGCGTATTTAGAATGAAACTATTTAATTTATATGATCGTAAGGAATCACTTGCAATAGAATAAATATTTGGGCCACCAACTGTGCCTCGTGATGATGCAAGTGAAATTGCTATTGGCTTGTATATAAGTTTGTATATAAGTTTTTGCAATCTACCAGTTGTGAAAGAATAGAGCCATGAGCAAATGTGCTGCGAATCTATAAAATAATCATAGCAACTAGCTGCAGCCTCTTGATCTATAGTGTCTAATGCTTTGGAAAAATTAACTAATAAAGTATGCATTCCACTAGTACCGGTAAATGCATTTTATAATGATTGACACACATGATTTTGAAATGTCGCAAGACAATCAATTGTTGATAATTTTTTTATAAGCAAATTGCCATCGCATTTTCTGCAATTGCAGGAGAAATGACATATTTGTGTATGATGGTCTCAAATAATCTTGACGAAAGTGAGGTGATGCTTATTCCACGTATATCATTTACGTATCTTGCGATTTTTACCTTCGGTAGAGAACAAACATCTGCTATTTTATAACATGCAGGAAATTGACCTGCCTCAAGATATTGATTGCACAGTACGTGATATATAGGTCCTAATATATCCCAATAATTTTTGTATACCCAAAATGGTATAGCATTTGGACCACTAGTAGATTTTCTACAATTTCGTAAATGGTATGATACAACATTTAAAGGAATATTTGGTGCTTTGAAAGATAAATCGAAATTTGGGGGTTTTTTGTTGTTGCATTTTATATGCGTTGAGATCTTGCAGCAAGATTTATGTTAAGTTCGTCAGCATCAAATCCATCAAAGCAAATTTGATTTCCTGAATATTTTCTACTTGCTATATAATCAACTTTTTTCCACCAAACTTTTGACCTTGTTCGTTCCATATTTAAAATTTTTATTTTATAAATTTTGCATTCAATTGCTTTAGCTCTTAGAAATTGACCTTTATGTAATAAAAATTTTACTTTTGGTGTAATCCATTCAGGATCTCTTTCACTCATCCATACTGATCTTAACGGAAATGATATTTGGATGAAATTTAAGATCTGACTTTCCAATTTTGAGATGTTTAAAATAAAATCTGTACCATTAGTAAATTTGGAAAAGTCTTCCGTATGCATTAATTCAATAAAATTGATATGGTATTTTCTAGAATAATCTCGAAAAAAGACCTTAGTACGATTACTGGGTATTCTTTTAAAAGTAGCACAATAACAGCTTTATTGTCAGAATTACTTTTGACATCAATAACATCAGCAACTAGATGTGCATGAGTAGTTAACAAATCAAGCTTAGCATATCCACGAGTTAGTGGAGTTTGTAAGAGAGTAAGTAATGCTTTGGAAAAATTAACTAATAAAGTATGCATTCCACTAGTACCGGTAAATGCATTTTATAATGATTGACACACATGATTTTGAAATGTCGCAAGACAATCAATTGTTGATAATTTTTTTATAAGCTGATTGCTATCGCATTTTCTGCAATTGCAGGAGAAATGACATATTTGTGTATGATGGTCTAAAATAATCTTGACGAAAGTGAGGTGATGCTTATTCCACGTATATCATTTACGTATCTTGCGATTTTTACCTTCGGTAGAGAACAAACATCTGCTATTTTATAACATGCAGGAAATTGACCTGCCTCAAGATATTGATTGCACAGTACGTGATATATAGGTCCTAATATATCCCAATAATTTTTGTATACCCAAAATGGTATAGCATTTGGACCACTAGTAGATTTTCTACAATTTCGTAAATGGTATGATACAACATTTAAAGGAATATTTGGTGCTTTGAAAGATAAATCGAAATTTGGGGGTTTTTTGTTGTTGCATTTTATATGACGTTGAGATCTTGCAGCAAGATTTATGTTAAGTTCGTCAGCATCAAATCCATCAAAGCAAATTTGATTTCCTGAATATTTTCTACTTGCTATATAATAAACTTTTTTCCACCAAACTTTTGACCTTGTTCGTTCCATATTTAAAATTTTTATTTTATAAATTTTGCATTCAATTGCTTTAGCTCTTAGAAATTGACCTTTATGTAATAAAAATTTTACTTTTGGTGTAATCCATTCAGGATCTCTTTCACTCATCCATACTGATCTTAACGGAAATGATATTTGGATGAAATTTAAAATGATATTTGGATGAAATTTAAGATCTGACTTTCCAATTTTGAGATGTTTAAAATAAAATCTGTACCATTAGTAAATTTGGAAAACTCTTCCGTATGCATTAATTCAATAAAATTGATATGGTATTTTCTAGAATAATCTCGAAAAAAGACCTTAGTACGATTACTGGGTATTCTTTTAAAAGTAGCACAATAACAGCTTTATTGTCAGAATTACTTTTGACATCAATAACATCAGCAACTAGATGTGCATGAGTAGTTAACAAATCAAGCTTAGCATATCCACGAGTTAGTGGAGTTTCTAAGAGAGTAAGTAGTGATGTGCGGGCCGCCGATTTTTCCAGTCCGGGTCCGCCCGCACATGCATTGCACTTGAACATTAATCACCTGATTTCATCATGTACCTGTAAATTACTCCAGATCCAATAAAAACATTACTATCTGCTGATCACACAGCTGTTAAATTTACCTGTGATAGATTTGAGATCTAGTAAAGTTGTGATTTGAAATATAGCAAACAGAATTGTAAACGGAGATAGTGTGTTTTGAGATATAGTAAACAGAATAGACTTACAATACTTTTATCTTTTCTTCTCTATGCCAGCCTGTTAAAGTTTTAGCCCACCCGAGCCCGCGGGCCGGCCCGAACGCCACTAAGTGTAAGCCCAGTTTCATCAATGAATTCACTTATATCTAAATGATTCCAATCACCACCAAATACTATTGGTGAGTATTTATAGGTATTTTGTAGTATTATGAATGATTCTGAAGTAAAATCTAATAAATTCGGTTGATGTCTTGGAGGATGATAAGATACAGGCCCCCTTACAGGCCAACGTTGCCTTTTTGGGAACATATATACAATATACTATAAATCAAGTTTTACTCAAAAGTCTTGATTTATGTTACTTGCAATGCATTAAGGAAGAGTTCTGCTACGTAATATCTGGTTTTGAAAACTTCACTTGAATTTATATGGATTCTATCACATTTCAAATTTCAGTAAATTTCGTGTTTTTGATATCGTTCATAAAGTAATTTAAAAATCATCATTTCAAAAATTCTAAGAAAACAGTTGTAATAGAAAATATTTCTTCAAACATTAGGCAATTAAATAAAAGTCTATTTCTAAATATTAGAGTTTAAGTACCTGGAATTGCTATAAATATAACATGTTCCTAAAAAGGGAACGTTGGCAATTGATGGTATCAAAATGTACCCTATTTAGAGAAACTACTTACGACTAAAATGTTGGAATATATTTTAAAAAACAATCAACATTTTGTATTTTTTTCACAAGTCATAAGGCCCAGTACGATCTTACAAACAAAAATACTCGTGTTTATGACAGTGTGAGGGAAAGTTGAACTGGAAACTCCCTCTGATATTAGACAAAGACATTCAGTGAAAGAAGATGCTTACATTATTTTCGATTGGATAGAAGAGTTCTATGCCTTAAGTGGAATTACAAGAATTCTGTTGCTAGAAACTATTATGGTGTGACACCAATACACAATGCAGGCAGGCATGTGAAAAATTTTGAAAAGACAGTCAGCGCACAACCCTATATAATAAAGATGTACAAAGGAGGCATGAAAGGAGTGGATGTATGCAATTGCTTGTTGTCAGCTTATAGGTCAAGACTTCGCATGAAGAATTGGTGGTGGAATTTATTTTCCCATATCTTGTATTTGGCTGTGGTTGCATCATTCAAATTCTGCAATCATTTCAATCCAAAGATCATAACAAGCCATATCCAGCTCAGAAGGGAGGAAGCACAGACACTTATCTATCATCAAGTAGAATGAATCAGACAAGGTTTACCCATTACAAGAAATTTAAACAGTGCCATGTGACGTCAGCAAATAACTAGTGAAAGTGCGGCGTCGATTATGCACTATGCTTAACTGTAAGTGAAAGAGGTTTTTTACAAATTTATATATCTTAAAATTAATAGATTATCTAGCTCATTATCAATTGTTTAAACGCTATTAGTTTACTATACAATGCAAAAAAAATTTGTTCTTAGCTATAGTTGTTCACGCGTCAAAATTTTGCAAAAAATTTTATCCCATATGTCAATTTATAAAGGGAAAAATGAAGTAGATGCAATTGAATATAATTTCATGAAAATGCCAACACGTGAATGTTCAAATACATCATCAATTCTAATTGATTAATGCTAATACTATAAAATAATGTTAAGATCATATCTATATCATTTGAATTTCTCAAGTCAATTTTGCATTTAATGAATTTAAGAGGTAAGTTAAGTCGTGCGAACAAGGGAAATACCTTAAATTATATAATAATTGAAGAGGATCAAGACAAATTTTTTTCCGGCAATTTGTATAATAGATGCTCGGCTAAATTTATCTGTAAGTTTAATCTATAGTTGATTTTTAAATGCTGGAGGCCCAAAAACGCATTTAAGAAAGAAAACAATATCCATTTCAAGTACATTTTATTAACACGTAATTGAATACGTCATTCTGTTTTGATGTTAGATGACTACAACAATTTGTGGTACAATTTCTTGTAATGTAAAGTACCACAGATAAAATCAATCAACACTTGTGCTCTGCACTCAAGGGAGATCTATTTTGTGCCAGAAATACTTGTCTGCAATGTCAAAAACGCCAAAAAAGATTGCACAAAGCATGCCCTGGTGTCTATCACAATTAATGAATAAGCTGCCTTTTGATTTTGTAAATATTTGATTTTTTTGGTTTTTAGGAAATACAGTGTATTCTTTCTAATTATCAATCATATTATTTCAAAAAAGATATCATAGTTTCATAAAATTGGAATATCAGAGATTGTTATATTTTCAATATTGTATATCAAAGGTGTAATTATTTAATAAAATATAGGCGAAAACCTTTTGCCTTAATTAACTTCATTTCTTACCAATAAGTATTAAGTATTAGGTACTATTTTAACAAAAATATCGACCAGAAGTTGTATTTTTGAATTTAAGAAATCACCATACATTTTAATGCCAGTAGATGCCAAACGTTCCCATTTTGGGAACATAAAAAATCGTAGTTCCCATTAAAATTTTGAATTTTGCTTCCGAGGATCAGCTAACTAGACCAAATATAGCTGGAATTCTAAATTTCTTTAAGTTGTGACCATTCCTTTTTGGTGGGGCATTTAAAGAGTTAAAAATGAATTTTTTAGAAAATTCTTAACTAATATCCACAATGATTCAATATCATTTGGACCTGTTTCAATGATTTCACTACTAAATGTGTTACGTACGTAAGCAACAACTCCGACGCCTTTGTGAAATTTAACACATTCAGCTTTTCTGAAATTACAGATGTTTCTGTCCCTTCGATGATGTGTGAAGCCAGTTATAGCCATGTAGTGATCAGGATGACTTGGTCGAATATGCGATTCTGTAATTAAACAGACATCAATCTTATGTTTATCATGATAACTTTATTTCCACCAGGAAGATCACATAATACAGACATTGCATTAATTAGAATTATCTTGGGGAAAGTACATTTTTCTAGTCATATCTCTTTTTCTGAGTTAGAAGGATTATCAATTTTTGCAGAAAGTTTACGGACCTGTTCTTTGAAAATCGGACACTTTGATGACATAGTTCCATATGTTATGCATCATTTTTGAAATTTCTTCATTTGAAGAGGACTCACAATTTAGGCATTTTAAGGTATTTTCTTTACAAACTTTTGAAAAATATGAATCTCCACATTTATAGCATTCGGGTTGACTTTCTTTGCACTGCATGCTTGAATGATTAAATAGCAAGGATCGTGAATTGCCGTGGTTTGACAATATCTTTTATGTAAAAAAATTTATTGGAGAGAGTAATAAATTTTTTTTTCAAATATATAATTGTTTTTTTTTAAAAGAACGAAAATCAATACATATAAAATTAACATTACAATGATTGTTTTTTTGGGTGATTGATTGAAAAACTTGCATAATGGTTGAGTTTGTGTTCCAGATGTCACAGATTAGACAAGAATTGCTTGAACACTAACCACCATATCTTGATAAAAGAAGTGTAGCATTTCCCCGTTGTAAAATTCCTGACAATTGCTGGAAAAAATATGTAGAAATCGTATTCAGATCGCAAGAGGCACTTCTGGCGGAAGACATAAAAGACATCTTGGAGAATACTTTGATAGCAATTGGTGACCATCCTCCTAAAGCTTCCACTGATAGTGGTATGAAGGATATACCAGCTGCTGAACATGATTCTGCGTATTTAGTGAGCTTTCGGTTGTCTGAAACTTCCAGAGCATGACCAGCATTAGTACCCGCAAGAGAAACAATCGAAGGCTGTAGT
>CABFPE010000102.1:831210-852627 GCA_900660155.1 Hofstenia miamia
CAGTTGAAAAAATAGCGTCCCTGAGTCGATCATGGCGCGCAATTCTTTCACCATCAACCGCGCAGGACATGACATGATCACCGAATAAATCCAAAGGCTTAAAGCATTTTGGACATTTTTTGTCATCATTAATTAAGGGGATGCCAAGCCGATAACAAAGCAAAATTCGGAATTCTGCAGGATCGAAAGAAAGACCAAGTGATTTCAAGGGAATGGCAGCCAACCAATCCCCACTTCCTGGTATGGAACAAGAGAGAAGTCTTGTTTTATCGCGAGGAGACAAACTGGAGGATAAACAAGAATTCTGGCTAACTTGCTGTAAAAGTGAACAAATAGACTTCTGTGCTTTAATAATAAAATGATTTTTCAAAATTTGTTCTATTACCTTTATACCAATTTTTAAAATTGCAGCAGAGTCACAAGATTTAACTTGGTAGGAAAACAAAAGAGAGAATATAGAAGTATCATTAAGTATTCCAGGATTCTGTGTAGCAAATTCAGATCGGAATTTTTCTTTTTCTGGTTTTTTGTAAATACTTGGTATATATGAAATAGAAAAAACAGGGTAGATTTTTCTCCTGATATGGGGCATATTCAGCCTTTTTTAATGTGTCTACCACAGAATCAATAGGATTGTTTTTTAGGAATTCTAAGTAAAGCCTTACCTAAAGCAGTAGCTTCAATACCGTGGAGAGTTAGTGAGTTGGAAGGGAGGGGGAGTTCTTTGAAAAGGGTATTTTTCCAATAATTTAAGGAATTAGGATCAGGGCGAGAAGCACTTAATTTAACAGAAATCAAATGAAACATCTATATAAGAGTTGCTTTTTACAATATAAAAATAGAAATAAAGGTACACAACACATACAAAAATAATATTTACAAAAATAATTACAATTACTAACTTGGGTTATGGCGAATTTCGGTTAGATGTGGTCTATTGAACAATCACTATTATAAAATTTAAAACCTCGCCATTTGTATATAAGCCTTTCCTTTGTATAACTACAGAAGTATTTTTTAATTTCGTTTTTGAATACTCTTAATTTATGTATTTGTTTTATAGATTTAGTTAAATGATTCCATGTATTTATTGATGTTTTGAGAAATGAATTTTTCATTATTTTCTTGTTATATAAAAGAGGCTTAATTTTTAGGGTTCTATGATTATGTCTTAGAAATATTTTAGAAGATAGAAATTTGGATTTGTGGTATGGAACAATATTATTAAATATTTTAAAGAAAGTAGTTAATATATTTTTATAAATGATGCATTGTGGATTTAGAAAAAGTTTTGTTAATTTTTTTATTACTGTTATATATATATATGATTAACTATTTTTATAGCCCAATTTATTTGTACATTGATTTTATTCAAAAGTTGTTGATTTATGTCAGTATATAGTATGTTTCTATAATTAAAAGTGACTTAGTATTAATGTGTGAATTAATTGAATCTTTGTTTTGGTTGGAAGTTGTTGAGATATATTGCTGAGAGCCTTAATTGAAATAGCCATTTTCTTAATAACACAAGTTATTTGTTTTGTAAAATTAAGTTGAGAATCAAAAATGATACCTAAATATTTAAAAGAATTATCTTGTTCTATGTATGTTTCATTAAATTTCAATTTAAATTGTGAACTATTTGTGGAATTATTGTTAGATTTAGGTCTAATTAAGCAAAATTGACTCTTAGCAGGGTTTATTCTTAGTTTTAGTGAAGCAAAATATTCTGCAAGAGTGCAATTTTCTTCGAGAACTTTTATAGCAATTTCAGGAGACTTATGTGAACTAAATAGCACAGTATCATCAGCAGATTGTATAACATTACAAGTAGAATGATTGCTCAAATCATTTACATACATACTGAATAGTAACGGTCCTAAAATTGTTCCTTGTGGAACACCATTTTTAATAAAAATCCAGTCAGAAAGAATTCCACTTACTCTTTGTTTACGATTATGGAGATAGCTGCTTATTAGGTCTGCACTGAGAAGCCCAGAATGTTTATTTTTTAGTTAATATGTGGTGGTCGATAGAGTCAAATGCTTTTGATATATCTAGACATGCAACTGCTGAACACACATCAATGTTTATGCTATTTCTCCAATTTTCGGTAGTTGTTAACAATGCATCATTTGTATAAATATATTTACGAAAACCATATTGATTTTGAGAAGACAGATTATGTTTATATAAATATTCATTAATTTGATTGAAAAGAAGTCTTTTAAAAATCTTACTAATTGGCGATGTAACAGAAATCGGTCTATGGTTCAAACAATTTTTTGGGTCAACATTTTTAAATAATGGAGTAATATTAGCCAATTTCAATTGGTCAGGAAAAGTCGAATGTCTAATGCACGCGTTTATAATGTATGAAAGTGGTTCAGCTATTATATCTGGAGCAATTTTTAGAGACCAAGTTGGGATAATGGAGGGACCACTAGATTTGTATTTTAAAGATTGAATAGATTTGATAATTTCAAAATTAGTCCCGAATCTGAAAGAGAAGGGCGGGGTTTAGGATGAACTTGATTGATCTTAAATGGAATATTTACTCCATCAAAATTGCCTAAGTTGCAAAATACTTTATTAAATATGTTACTCATTACCTTATTGTTAGTGATTACCTTTCCTTTATAATTTATTTTTTCGATTTTTTAATTTTTTATTTGTTTCTTATTTAATAGACTATTTATAACGGTTCACATACTTTTTTGAGAAGAGATGTTTTGATATTCAGAACAGCAATATTTGTTGTAAGCTTTTCGTGTGTAAATATTACACAAATTACGTGCATTTTTATAAGCACTACAATTGTTTGCAGTTTCAGGATTTTTGTATTCCTTCCATTTAAATTTCTTTTGTTCAATTAACTCTGATTTTGTATCAATCCATGGCTTAGACAATTATCAATTTTTTTCAGAGTAAAAATTTTCCTTTCAGGGCAACATATATCTAAATAGAATAAAAGAATTTTATTAAAGTTACTAATCATTTCATTGGGTGTTTGTGAAGAGTAAATTCTACTCCAATTTTCGGTTTTTAAATTATAAGTTTTAAGAAATTTTCTTTTGATTTTTCTCTTATTTTATCCAATATTTAGTTGGTTTGTTAATTTTTTGCTTATTAGAATAAGTTATTACAAGGCAATGGTCAGAGTACGGAAATTCAGAACAAATGTATTTATTTAAAGGTTCATTTTCTGAAACCATAAAATAATCAATCAAGGTTTGGCTATTTGCAGAAAATCTGGATGGAATGCATTGATTTATTAGTGAAATGTTGAAAGTAAATTTTGTAGCTTAGATTTTTCAGTTATATTTAAAAAGTTCAAATTCCAGTCGCCCATTAACATTATATTTGTGTTATGACTTAATACTGTAATGATTTCATTTTCGATTTGTGCAAAGAATTTGTTCGAATGAGCTTTGTTTGTAGATTTTGCTTAGGAGTAGCGATTTCTGCAAATGATGGTATTTTGCGATTTATCATTTTAGAAGCTGATTTATTTCTAGAATTGTCTTGCTTTCGTTGAGTAAGTAGTTCTCCAATAATTACATTCTTACAATTGGATATCATATTTAAAATCTCTTCTTTCATTCCTACTTTTATAGCACTTTTCGAATTGGAGGTCTTTATTACATTTTCTCTAAGCTTATCAAGTAGATTTGGAATGTTATTTTCTAAGTTTGAACTGTTGATTTTGGAAAATACAATTGTGTTACGCACCTGCTGGAGGACTTTTTGCCCCACACCCTTGTTAAAATTTTAACACTACACCACTGCAGAAGATATAAATAATAAAAAATTAGCATTTGAAGACGATAAACTGAATAATTAATTAAATTAAATTTAAAATAGTATTTCAAGATCTCTCGAACTAGAAACTAAAATTAAGTTGTATAACCTCCTTTATTGTAAGCAAAACAATGAAACAAACAAAAAAACAACAAATATGAGATTTCCCAATTAATATAAATATCGTTATCATTAGCAATAGCCATTCTATTGAACTTTATTTTACTAAATGGTTTATAAATTAGTTCAACAGAAATTTAAATACGAGTGCTGTGCCAAAATGATTAACGATGCAAATGTATTGATTTATTGTCTGACTAAATTGCACTTAGTGACGAAACTATCATCTCAAGTACACAAAATGTCATCATAATCACCCAATTGATCGCCAATTGCTACAAACACTACACTATGCCGCTAGGACAAAAAGTATTTGTTAGCTTTTATCAAAAATATTAAATGATATTCATAGTAACTCTACGTACTTCAATAAAATATGTAAGTAAATTAGTGCACACTAACATTTATCATTTGAATAATTTTGATTGCAAAAATTGACACTCGTTTGAGGTCGATAGAGTTAAATGAAAACGTTTATTATTGCATTTTTATACTATTGAAGTTGGTACTATAACATTTTGCAATACATTATTAGTTCAGTGCTAGGGTAGTTACAAATCTTGACCAAATTTCAATTCAATATATTAGTAAAGCAACTATACTTTGTTGGCCAACACATAAAAAATACTGACAATAGAAGTGTGAATAACAGTATGTTTTTGTGTTATGAATTGAAAACACATGAACCTGTTTTTGAGCGGTTCTTTGTTTGTCAGAAACAATTGTGGAATGTGTATATATTTGTATGATAATTAAAATATATAAAACAATCTAACATTATAAATTATTACTGTGATTTACATTGCTGTGGCATTTAACCTTACGTAGAAAAAGTAAATAAGTAGTAAACTTTTTCTCTTAATGCCAAAAATACTTCTCTAGTAGGAGGTTTCAATCTTGTTTCAAATTTGTTATGTTCTTTCCAATATCAGAGAAACTGAGCCGTTCAAACTTCTATATTTTTATAAATATTTCTTGAATTTTCCGTTTGTAAACACAACTTCTGTGAAGATTATTAGCTTATATCTATAAAAATATTTGAAGCAAAATACCACAATTAAAAAATAAAACAACTCGATGTTTAGTTAAATTAATGAGAGAAGGGAAACGTAATAAATATTCTAGGCTTATGAAGCTAGTATTTTCTTAAGTCTTGGATTTTTATAGGATTTCCTCACAAGTTAAGTAAAATATTGTCATTTTATCAGATAAAACAAGAAATATTTCTAAATTTTGAATTGTGACATTAACGCAATTTCTTGGAATTTTCTAAACGGCCTGCAAACCGGTTCAAGTCCGCCGATAACTTGTTCCATCTCTGGTCAGGATATGATTATGATATTAAATCGAAAAGATGCACAAAGATTCTTCATATCAGCACTATCAATTTGCAATGTTCAGCAAATTGTTGGCATCATTATTTTGAAGACGTCATTAAGTCTCAAAATGTGGGTATTTTTTTGAAATATATTAAGCATTGTTTTTAACAGGTGGGAATATTGGAAATAATTGGCATCAAGAAATATTTTTGCATAATAATTCACAAAAAAACTCTGTGAAAAACAATATTCTTTCGCAATTTTTTATTTTATGCATATGTACATTTATATTAAATATATGTAATAAAATCTTCAAAAAATATCTGCTTGTATTAGTATAATTGACAGCTTAACCATATTCGAAATGGGCTTTTTGTGCACTTCAAGAATAACGAGTGAGGATTTCCTCCCCCATATCTAACTCTAGAATGGACGATGATAAAAACAAAACTGGACAAATATTTGTCCAAAAAATTTGATGCAATCATTATTTTTGATGACGTGTCAATCAAAATTTATAAATTTTGAAATATATTAAATATAGATATCAGCAGTTGGGAAAAATGAAATTCCTTAGAATCCGATCTTAACTTATCAAATAAAATTTTCTTGTTTAGTTCATATAATTTTTTTCATGCTAACAATAATAAGTTCTCGTAAAAATTGCAAGACGACTCCCGGTTGCAAACAATAACATACATAAAATGAGATAGTTTTTTCTTAGGGTGATACGACCATTAATAAAGTTACTAATTCTCATTAAGAAAGTCCAAAACTTTTCGAACAATAATCAAAAGCTTAATAGTGGAGGAAAACCTAATGACACACTTGACAATGTATTGGATCTCATTTTAATTCAGACGTTTCCCCTTAAAGTTATCCTTTCTAATCTTCGCTACAGCATTACTAGCACAAACATCGTTTCATTGGATACTGAATTTTCCAAATTCATTTCCTTTTACACTAATATAGAACATGTCTTACGTACAACACTTGATGGCGTCCATTATTGCTATATAAAATGCCACGTTCGTAAATAGCAATCTATAAGCAGCATTCACAATCACTAAACATTGCACATTACTCACCTCTTCAATAAATTCCATCTCAGCATCACAAGTCAAAATTCTTCTAGACAATATATATTATCGCTAAGATAATCGTTAGTTAAATCAAATGATTTAGACAATTAGCACTGCCTAACCAATTTCTTGTTACTAATTACAGTTTTAGCGATAGATTTAAATTGAGCAGTAGTTTTGATCAAAGTAGCAGTTTTATACACACTATGCAATTTGACTCTAGCAACCGTTACACTGCTGAAGAGAAGGCGGACGCCTTCAACAAATTTGTTTGCTCTTAAGATTGCAACCTTCAATATTTTTTTTTATTGGAAAACATTTATGTGAGTGTCGGGACATTCTTTCTTCAGCTGATAAACACATTATGAAAACGCCGACACATCCAGAAAAAAGGAAACCCCTACTGATAAGCCAATGCACAAGAAAGTCGACAACCGTGATATCCTTAACCATTGGCCTGTAGTCTCTCTAAATCCTCAGTGTTCTTTGAACTTCGCTGTTCAAACGATAATACCATATGGCTCCTAATAAACAAACCTGCAAACAGTATAGATTCAGAGGTAAGCGTTCAAGTCACTCAGTTATATTGTCACTTGAAAACGAAGAATAATTACTATGTATTTGGATTATTCTAAGGCATCTGATTCTTCTTCAAAAAATTTATTATGGAATTGGAGGCGAGCGCGTGTCCTAAATTACTTCATATTTAGCGAGCGTTTCCAGTTATTGTCGATATCTATGGCGAATATATTGAAGCTATCACCGAAGTCCCTCTTGAGTAAACCTTGTCTCTCTGCTTTTTGTTATTTATACAGGACTTGCAGGAGTAGTTCTGATCCGATTCTTTGGTATTTTGTTGTGCGTTCCTTCTGATACTAGCTTGTGAACTTACAGAGAAATAAACATAAGCATCCTAATTATGAATAGCGCAAGGGTTGCTCGAATCTAATATATTTCAGACCAGCTCAAACCCGATATTTATGGAAATCGGCATTTTTTATTGCTTGAGGTCTGCTTTAACAGAATTACAATANCATTAACATTATATTTGTGTTATGACTTAATACTGTAATGATTTCATTTTCGATTTGTGCAAAGAATTTGTTCGAATGAGCTTTGTTTGTAGATTTTGCTTAGGAGTAGCGATTTCTGCAAATGATGGTATTTTGCGATTTATCATTTTAGAAGCTGATTTATTTCTAGAATTGTCTTGCTTTCGTTGAGTAAGTAGTTCTCCAATAATTACATTCTTACAATTGGATATCATATTTAAAATCTCTTCTTTCATTCCTACTTTTATAGCACTTTTCGAATTGGAGGTCTTTATTACATTTTCTCTAAGCTTATCAAGTAGATTTGGAATGTTATTTTCTAAGTTTGAACTGTTGATTTTGGAAAATACAATTGTGTTACGCACCTGCTGGAGGACTTTTTGCCCCACACCCTTGTTAAAATTTTAACACTACACCACTGCAGAAGATATAAATAATAAAAAATTAGCATTTGAAGACGATAAACTGAATAATTAATTAAATTAAATTTAAAATAGTATTTCAAGATCTCTCGAACTAGAAACTAAAATTAAGTTGTATAACCTCCTTTATTGTAAGCAAAACAATGAAACAAACAAAAAAACAACAAATATGAGATTTCCCAATTAATATAAATATCGTTATCATTAGCAATAGCCATTCTATTGAACTTTATTTTACTAAATGGTTTATAAATTAGTTCAACAGAAATTTAAATACGAGTGCTGTGCCAAAATGATTAACGATGCAAATGTATTGATTTATTGTCTGACTAAATTGCACTTAGTGACGAAACTATCATCTCAAGTACACAAAATGTCATCATAATCACCCAATTGATCGCCAATTGCTACAAACACTACACTATGCCGCTAGGACAAAAAGTAGTTGTTAGCTTTTATCAAAAATATTAAATGATATTCATAGTAACTCTACGTACTTCAATAAAATATGTAAGTAAATTAGTGCACACTAACATTTATCATTTGAATAATTTTGATTGCAAAAATTGACACTCGTTTGAGGTCGATAGAGTTAAATGAAAACGTTTATTATTGCATTTTTATACTATTGAAGTTGGTACTATAACATTTTGCAATACATTATTAGTTCAGTGCTAGGGTAGTTACAAATCTTGACCAAATTTCAATTCAATATATTAGTAAAGCAACTATACTTTGTTGGCCAACACAAAAAATACTGACAATAGAAGTGTGAATAACAGTATGTTTTTGTGTTATGAANCCATCTCAGCATCACAAGTCAAAATTCTTCTAGACAATATATATTATCGCTAAGATAATCGTTAGTTAAATCAAATGATTTAGACAATTAGCACTGCCTAACCAATTTCTTGTTACTAATTACAGTTTTAGCGATAGATTTAAATTGAGCAGTAGTTTTGATCAAAGTAGCAGTTTTATACACACTATGCAATTTGACTCTAGCAACCGTTACACTGCTGAAGAGAAGGCGGACGCCTTCAACAAATTTGTTTGCTCTTAAGATTGCAACCTTCAATATTTTTTTTTATTGGAAAACATTTATGTGAGTGTCGGGACATTCTTTCTTCAGCTGATAAACACATTATGAAAACGCCGACACATCCAGAAAAAAGGAAACCCCTACTGATAAGCCAATGCACAAGAAAGTCGACAACCGTGATATCCTTAACCATTGGCCTGTAGTCTCTCTAAATCCTCAGTGTTCTTTGAACTTCGCTGTTCAAACGATAATACCATATGGCTCCTAATAAACAAACCTGCAAACAGTATAGATTCAGAGGTAAGCGTTCAAGTCACTCAGTTATATTGTCACTTGAAAACGAAGAATAATTACTATGTATTTGGATTATTCTAAGGCATCTGATTCTTCTTCAAAAAATTTATTATGGAATTGGAGGCGAGCGCGTGTCCTAAATTACTTCATATTTAGCGAGCGTTTCCAGTTATTGTCGATATCTATGGCGAATATATTGAAGCTATCACCGAAGTCCCTATTGAGTAAACCTTGTCTCTCTGCTTTTTGTTATTTATACAGGACTTGAAGGAGTAGTTCTGATCCGATTCTTTGGTATTTTGTTGTGCGTTCCTTCTGATACTAGCTTGTGAACTTACAGAGAAATAAACATAAGCATCCTAATTATGAATAGCGCAAGGGTTGCTCGAATCTAATATATTTCAGACCAGCTCAAACCCGATATTTATGGAAATCGGCATTTTTTATTGCTTGAGGTCTGCTTTAACAGAATTACAATATTATATTACTAAATATATTATTTGAAGTAGAAGAAATATCTACATTCATAAACTGTTTGAACAATAAAGAATACGTATAACATTTCTAAAAGCGTCAAGAAAAGAAATACAAACAAAACAAAATAAAACAAAGGAAATATTTACAAATAATGTAATTAATTTGGATTATGGCGATGTTAGTTTTTATTAATAGAGTAATCAGAATTGTAAAATTTTAAACTCGCCATTTCAGTCTTTTTACAGTAAAGGTGCAAAACGTAATGTCTTCTAAATTTGTGAGGCTTTTTTATTTTTGGGCATTGTTCGAAATGGAAAACTAAACACGTTATGAAAATTAATGAATAAAAAACCAGGGTTGGAAAAAACATTTTTTATTAATAAAAAACGTTTTAAACGTTATTCAAGAGAAAAATACAATTTATAGAATATTTTCATTACACTAAATTGAAATAATCAACGAAAGCAAACTTACGCTTAACTTGACAGCGTTTAGACGGTTGCTGCAAGACTTATTTGGTCGAAATAACATATCAGACTGCATTTTCTGAAAACCAAAAAACTCGGTTCGCTTCAAAGAAAAAAGTGTGATTTAAAGTTATTATTGGTATAACACTATTGGCTACGGCTAGTTATAGTATCGACAAGTAAATCTTGATATGAAAGCATCTACAGCTACTCATTTGTTCATAGCAGCAAACCCATTTAACTTTATGTATGAACAATTTCACTATAATCCGCATTGCTTCAAATATTTCTAGGACTATGCATGTATTAAATAGATAGCATACATGTTAATATATTGAATAAAAATGCCTATCACTAGGACATTAGAAATGATCTTACGGAAAACAATTCGTTAATTCTACTCAGCATAACTTACAAGAACTATTTCATTTATTCATGTAGAATGTTATTAATAATTAAACTTAAATTCGTTAATAATATTGTAAAATAACTAACACGAATTAGTTGCAACCATGGACACTAACAATAATTCGGCAATTGAACATGATATTTTACATGAAACACTCTTACTGAAATAACTCAGGTTATCAGCGGATTACGGTCTCATTCATCCATGACAAACATTGATTCATTATTAATAAGTAAGATTAATATACATTTGGTTGATATGTAATTCAAATCAGCGGTAGAAAACCTTCGTAATTCCAAATCAGTAGAAAACGAGGGATTGCTGTTTGCACACATTGCTAAAATGCACATACTAGTAACAATTGTATTGAAGTTAAGGGACCTAGAATATCATTAAATTTTGCAAATGATTGCATAATATTGCATATTGCTATCTTCAACAATGTGCAATGAAGTACAAAATAATCATAATAATGTATAAATATAGGTTCCTACAAAATAATTGGAGTTTCATGCTTGTAATTTGCGACTATGCTTTCTCAAGCACGAGCCACTCATTTCAATGAGTTTTAAAACTTGCTTAGAAACATAATTGACAAAAAAACAAAATTGCATGCAATCTAGAAAAGACTTAAATAAATAATAATTGTAGACCAACAATCTTATTTATTAACGCAAGAATTTACATAAAAAGCAAATGATTTGATTCAAACGCATACCTACAAAAATACTATTTTTAAAATAGCAAAATCAATTTCAAACAATAGTCATCATTAAAAGTTTATACAAAATTCACATCCAACAAATATCAACATTGCTAAATTTACATTGGCAGTACACGAACGGAATTCTTTTTCTTTATTCTAAAAGAAAATACATCGATGAGAAATTAACAAAACAATATTAAATCAAATTTCCAACGAAATTATATGTTTCATTAAATAAATTAGAATTACTATGAAAATTTATAACTGAAAATAAACGCTAATAAAATCTGTAAAAACATTAAGAATTTAATAAAAATAAAATTGGTAATTGGACATGAACCACTGCCTGAGAGTTAACAATAAACTCAGGTCTGTGCGGTATATTGAACGAGGAAGTTCAGATATTTTAAAACATTTTTCTATGAATCAAAAAGCCAAGGGCAACTTGAATGTTAAACTATATTCTATAATAATAAAGCTAAATTTTATATTTTGGACCGCTCAACTACTAAATGTGTTCAATGAAACTAGTGAGAAGAAATTCAAAGAAAATTTCGTCAATATGGAACTGTACTTATAAAGGATTCCAATTTATGTGGTTGGTAAATATAGTCAGAAAAATACCTGCGACTTGGGTGCCATAAATAATCAGCAATAATTAAATATTTTAGTCATTTGACCACCAAGAGGCGTAGTAAGACTGTGGAAACCAATATTGTAGTCAGCATAGAAATACTTGAATTATGGGAGTGCTTCAACTTTCTAGTCATGTAAAACTGTTATCTGATTTATCTATTGAATGATTCTACTTAGGTGCAACGTCAACTCAAGATCCTCTTATATGAAAATTTTATATTGTGCTTAGGGATTCAATCGAAATATATGTTAATATAAATTCATGATTTGAAAGACTCAATGAAATGCAAAATATAAAAACAGAGACAAAACTCAGTGTCTTGAAAGAACATTCAATAGATTGTCTTTAAACAATGTACAGCGACATTTCTCGGGAGCCAAAATTGCAAGATAATTCCCAACATTCAAATTGTGTTAGTTCTGTCAATTAAAAGAGGCCACGTAATGTACAAAATTATGCTGGTAAGGACATTATTACTGATGTAAAACGTTCTTAAGTGCCTCTTATGGAGAAGCTACATGACTATTCATTGACTTGCCCATAATATGTCAAGACTTGTTACATGTCGAAGGGTGATTTAATATATTTGTTTTATATCAAATTCGATGTGCAATAATTTAAATATAACCACTCAAAATCAAGGAATATGAGAAAGGAAACTATATTTTTCAGTCAATGAGTTGCGAATTGTCAATAAAACCCAGCCCTAATTCAACGATTTAAATAATTAAAATAACCTGAATTTGAAAATTTTGTAAATGGAACATTGGCGGAAAGGGAAACAGGCGATTTCAGACTGATAGTGCGATTTCTGAATGATGTGAAGACGAACAGCATCAAAACCATAACAAACAAAAAATATCCAGTGTGAATCAAATGCAGATTCACAAGAGTTCTCTCTCCCTAAAATAACATCTAAACAAAATTTCTGCAATTTTAGAATAATCAATTATGGCAACTACAAAATTCGAGTTATATGCACATACACATTTTTATACTTACACTTTGCACTATGGAAATTTGACAAAAGCGTACAAAACGCAAGTTAAGTCAATTTTTCCATAGTACAAATCGTAAGATAACAGCTTGCTACTACTTTCATTCATCAGGAGTTGTTCACATATCTGTAAAACTATTTTCTATAAGATTTTTATAATCGCAGTTTATATTAAATAATTAGTAAACTCGCTTTATAATAAATATTTTCCCATATACTTGCAATGCGTATCACATTTTTAGAAACCTCTTGAAAATGTCAAAAATGCATGAACATGTAAATATGTTGTCGTAAATGATTAACACGTTAGAAAGTTCCATTTAGAATGATAGGTAAATCTTAATAAGGTGCACAAAACTTATAAGTTCATTAACATAATGTTAACATAAATTCAAGAAAATTTGTAGGAAATATTGTTTTTCTATGGTTCTTCGATTGCTTTGACGTGTGGCACAACGCTCATCATGTTGGAAGATAGTATTTGGTGTTCTAGCCATTATTCGTGTTAGTTTCTCAAAAAGAATATTAGCATTCAGCATAGAATTCATCCCTTGGCTTTTGTCAAGGAAATGTAAGGTACCTCAACTATGGATTCTGATAACTGACGAGCTTTACCCATGGCTGTAACAAACAAAAAATTGTGATAGCACTGGTATATATATTTCTAATTTCAGTATTTCACATACATTCGTATTTGATTATAATGTTTTGAATCAGTAATTGATGTGTTGATTATAATCTTCCCAGTGATAGAAAAACACACTTCCCATTAAACTTAATTGATGAATAAACAAGTGGCCGTGCATCAAAATAATGCTCTTCTGAACGCATATCGTTCAAATTAACATACATCAAAAAGTCGCTCGTCTGAACGCTCCCAAATTTTGATAGATGCATCAAAAAAGCATACATCAAAAGGTTCTCGTCTGAACGCACCTTTAGACATTTTGATAACACGTAGGTACGCTAACACACAAATTTATATTCGTGCAATTAATACAAAATTAGTGAAATGCAATATTAGATCGAAATTAGTGTACTAGGAAAGATGACATTGCATTTTATCCAAATAATTTGATGTAAAATATATCAATACAATTTATCCGGCCTATCACGGGCTGAAATAAGTTGGAAAAGGCCAGCAGGATATTAGCGAAACAAGTTTGGTAAGCAGAAATCGAGTTGGTTTCAACTAACAGTATCTAGTACTCTAAAATACGACAATTTAAGAAAAACCATTGTTTTAGATGAAATTACTCATAAAAAATCCATGATTGAAAAATCTGGAATTTTTATAACAAATTCTAGTTTTACCATAATATGGAAAAAATTTAATAGGGTGTGTCCCTACCTTCATATGATCATATTTTACAGCTAAATATCTAAAGTATACCGCTATTTTTAAAGCCATGTATCAAGTTGTGCACTCAAGATAAGGGAAATTGTGTTCAAGATATTTCCCCATTACGAAGAATAACTCTTGACATTTTACACAACTGTAATTTTCTAATACTAAAATCTTCAAAATTTATTGGTGTGTGCAAACATATTTCTTACCTAACAAATCTTGAGACTCTACGAACAACATACTTTAACGAGACAATTTGAGAATTGAATTTCGAAAATTACATTTCGATATTTGAAAATACTCCGAGTAAAGTTTATAATGGTCGTAAAATTATTAATGAACAAAGTTTTTGAAAATCGTATTACTCTTCCAATCATAATTTAATTATTATGAAATGTTCTACTGTAAATATTGAAATTGAATGAATTTTCCAAAAAAGAACGACCTGTCTTGATATAAATATATTAGACAAAAGTTAAATAAATCACAAACCATTGACAACATTGCGTTCATCAGAGGATTAAAAACGTGTTTCATGGAAACAATAAGTCCACTTGAACAGTATTGTGAGCTATTGACAGGTCTTTCTGTTGAATAACTCATCCACTGGAGCTGAGAAAAATCAGTTGTAGTATTTCGTTCGTTGCACATTAAAAAGTCACTAAAGAGTAATTGTCATTATGAGAACGAAACGTGAAAACGTATTTATAGATTCAACGAGTATGCACCACACGTTATATTATTACGAAATTATGTACTATTTATATGCAAGGAACGATTGTAGGACACACTAGATTATTTTGATCAGCGATAGGTAAGTTATACTAAAGAAATGCGAATTCTAAACAACTTGACATAAAAATATGGCGAAACTTAACTGTTTCAAAAAGACACCACTATGAGCAAAAAGAGTTACACAGACAACTAGTTCTTTGGCGCGGCATTTACTAGGGTTGCAAGTAACTGATGGCCAAACTTCTCCTAAAGCGGCTACTGCTAAAATCTCAGCTGAACTATCTAAAAACATTGTTGAAGATATAGAAACTATGAATTATATTTTATACCTTTTATTCCAATATCAGAAGCTTTGATTTTAGTAGCCAAATGCGTGACATTTTCATGAAGACCATGAAAAGCCTTCTGTGGTTTCAATTTCACAGTCATTTGTACAGAAACATTAGCGCCAACAAGAATAGATTTCCCGTCTAAATATAAAAGTACAAATGTCTTCGATTGATTGATTGAGTTAAAATATATAATACGTAAATTTGAAAATAGAGAATCATTAGCATTTCGACAACGTCTTCATCCGCAGTGTAAGCAACTCAGTATAGGTAAGTTTGTGGTACGACATATCCACAGCGGGAAACCAAATATGATAAAGAATTTGCACATCAATTTTTCAAATAATCCACCACTTCAAATTATAGAGAGAAATACACATAACGATCTTGACTCAGTTACCAAGAAGCTATTATTTGGAAAGATGGTAACAACATGTGTAGATGGCTACATCAATTTTTCAATTCCAATAAACACGCAATAGTGTGCTGCAAAGTACAGGTGCACTCCTTAAGTAATAAAAAGTTTATTGTTAAATATATTGGACTGGAATAAAAAGAATCAAATGAGAATATTGCAATAGTACTGGCGAACCTATTTCTGAAGCTGAAGAGAAGCATGAGTACACTGTTGTTGACATACCGACTAACAAACAATGCAGAGAATATGAACAAAATTAGGCACAAAACAATTTGTTTTTATATGAGAATTTTCAGTTATCGAACTATTCAACGTTAACCATTGTGCAATAGTAGACATCAAATTGTAAATGAAAACAATGCATTGCTTGAAACAACTGCATAGAAAGTAGCTAATAAGCGTATTAATGAGCAAACAGTTCATCTACAAGTACAATATGGCGTCAAAGCAACAGTGTTAAGCATAGCTAATCCTATCAATATATGGAAAGTAGTGTTTTTCGGCCAAATAGACAGATGCCAAGGATTAACCATGTGCACAGAGTAATTGCATTGATTTCTAGGAGGAAAAAATGCGATGAAGAAAATGTTCGATCTTTCACCAACGTGTTTTATATCAAGGACAACTAGATAAAATATTTATAATAAAGTGTTCTTGGAAATATTCCATCATTTAAAATATAATCGCTGACACAGTTGGCCATTACATTGTGCAACATTGTTCCATTATCAGTTGGATTGGTATATGTGTTTAGCCGAATGGAATGTGTTCATTTTTTCTACAAATTATGATTCGGTTTATCCCAATTGTAAACGATCACAAGCACAGAAATAACATGTGATAATTGATCAAATTTAAGGAGAACAGCCCTTGCGAACTAAGCAACAATCGTCGAATGATTCGTGGGAAAAAGTGGTATTTGTTTTTTTCACATTCTTTGAATATGATCATTGTTGGTAACTGGAGCATTCAAGAAATAGCGTGATGACAAAGACATTAGTACGCTTTCACACGCTGTTTATTGTTTGGGTACTCTAAATCCAAGATAGTGAGCCAAGCTGCAAAAAATGTGTAGATCAGCATATTTTAAGACTGCAACACAGAATGAATGAAATGTCGAACTGAAATATCTCCAAATGAAAAAATACGGATATCTAGTAGTAATCACCATGCATTTTCTTATAGACATTCTATTATGAAAGACCAATGTCGCCAACTGTGTGCAGAAATGGACTGGGATAATAGTTCTCTTGGAGAAATTAGAAATATGAATAGATCATGAAAATTTACCTAAGATTATATTATTTAACGCCTGATAGAATAGCAAATTGCAAATCATGTAGATCAATATATTACAATTGATGGTTTTACTCATCATAGATGTGATACAAAAATATATTTCTGTCGCAAGACTCACTGAAAAACTACGAGCATTTTTTTATTCAAACCTTTGGCAGTGAAGGCATTGAGTGGGAGAAAATGAACCGCTGTGGATATTAGTTTACAAGGACTCTAACGTATCATATAGACCCATGTCGTGATACACAAATCATTCAATATTTATCTCAAACTTGAATAGTTTCAAAATATATATAAAAACGTGTCATTAATAATTGGTGGAGATTGGATGAGAATGCATGATAGATGTATCCTTCTTAAACTGCAAAAAAGTAGATTACTGTTTATATCATAGCTGTAATTCACGGGCACAATAGTCTATTATATACTCGTGCTAGAAGATAACTGGATAACTTAAAATATATTAAGTTAATGAGTTACTGCCAATAGAACAAAACTGGAAAAGCTTACCACTGCCAAGAATAGACAATGATTGAGTAGTTGCATTCGACTCGCAACAAAATCCGAGCTTTTGAAAATTATTTAATATAATATTCCAGTCCTGTGTAACATCAGGGGAGAAAATAGAATGCCCTTTCACATACCAGCCTATACCAAATAATCCGCAACCAAATATTAAAATAGTAGACAAAAATGTGACAAGTGGGGGGTGATACACAAACAGATTTTTTACACCATCTGGTATTAATTTCATTGTTAGATAGAAGAGAAAATTTGAAAATTAATTTTCAATCATTTTTAATGTTTTTTTCATAAGAAAAATGTATTCGTAACTTGACTAGAATTCCACTTCGAACAAAACCTAAAATGTCAGTAGACAGATAATCAAAAAACGGACAAAGAATTACTATTATTTGGCTAACCGATCTGCTTAAACAATAATAGCATCACTTTTAGCAAATGTAAAAAAACTTCTAACACTAAATAATAATTTTGGCAAGCAAAAGTTTATCAAATTCAGACCATACAAAGACTAATATAAGTGATAATGTTTTAATAATTAGGAATTAGGAAAAGTAAGAAAGTTACTATATTGAAATGAACTTTGAAACATTTTTATAGAATGGTATTGATTCTGAAAATCATCATTAGTAACAAATATGTGGAGAAATAAATATTTACAATTGACTACACTATTATAATGCAAAATTACTGCATGCACATCAGAATAAATTTAATGTTAACATGCTTTGTGACTTATTTAGGAATTGATGTTTCTTTGTTTACTTGATGATTAAGGCTTTGTATATTTTAGGATGTTGTGTTCTGAGTTGTATGTAAAAATTTTTTTCTTTAGCTTGATGTTCATTCATAAATATCTCTGATCTTAGGTGTCCATTAAGATGCTCCTTCATTCTTGTTACCCCTGCAACCCCACAATTTTGTTTTTGATTTAACTGCAATCATTCTTTGCTTTCACTTTTTCAAAAAAAAATAAATTTACTCAATTGACATTTTCAACAGTTATGTTAACATCCAAATTTCACACTAACAATTCCCCAGTTTGGACATCCAATGGCATATTAATAATGATGAAATTCTTGTAATCAGCTTCTGGAAAGAAATATTTGTAGCCAAACAAGATTCAGTATTAATGAAAATTGCGGTTGTTTTATACTGAAACTGTCATCAAATTAATAAATTCAGGTAAAGATGAGCAGAAGAGGTTTGACACAGATCTTTTGGGAGACATTGAAAAATAGCAAGATAAACTACCCAGCCATGATCAGACTGGCAACAGTGCCAACAACATCAGATGACTACAAAGAGATAGAACAACAAATCAAAACAAAAATCCTCATCCCCCACCAAAGACAGTCTCTATCCCGATGGTACTCCCAAGATTGAGGATACCCAAAAATGTTTCTACATGAAAATAATACTTATGACAACACAAAAGAAGGAGCAAAGGCAATAGTTGAAAGAGATGATTATAAAAAGACAAAAGAAATATTGCTCAATAACAATAATAAAGAAAGGGTATATGTTGAAGGAGCAATAACTCTGTATCAACTATACATGCAAGGAAAACCAATAAATGAGCAAGTAGAAGAGCTATGCAACAAAATAGACAAACAAATGACAAAAGCAATAATGCTATTCTCAGGAGTAAATCATGTAGTCTGGTTGGATTTGTGGGATAAAAAATATTGATTCTATGGTGTCACAAAACACATAGAGATAGTAACAATGATGAGACTAAACAAAAGTGATACAACAATGATAACAGAGGAAGAAGTCAAGGAAAACATACATCTATATAGAAAATTTTATGAGATTTTCTCAACCAAGATGAACAAACTCAGAGAAATTACACCAATCTCGGAAAACATCAAAGAGGCAAAATTCTTACACTATCATAGTACAGTAACAACAGAAAGAGAGGCAGTACTCAAGGTAACTAAACAACCTGAATTTGCACATATGAGCTGGAGCAATCCCCAAGCAGATATAATAATCAAAAAAGCTGATGAACTGGTGCACAGAGAATGAGCTGTACTAAAAATAATGCAAGCTGAGAAAGGCATGTAGCATAATCTAAAGAATAATGCTGCTAAAAAAAGAGAAGATCAAAGGATTAGTCAGTATTAAGATCGAATTATGATTTAGTGATTAAGAACAATTTAAGTTTATTTTATCATCATTATTTTTGCAAATGCAATTAAGAAATAAAATAGCAAATTAGTACTTGTCGTCAAATAATTTGACTAAACGAAGGGGGCGAAATTGCTTTCATTATTTTTAGCCATTTTGGCAGACAAATTAAATTCAAATTTTGAATGACAGGTACTTTTTGAATTAGAGTATAAATAGAGCTGAAATCAATTTGGAAATCTTAACTTTAGAGTTCATTCAGTTTGCTTATCTATAAATCAGTCAAGCTAAACAGTAAATGCAGTAGTAGTGGCTTAGGCACATATTGGGAGTGATTTGAGGGTCCTTGATCCAAGCCATGAACCTGCATTTAGGTTAGGTATATGAATAGGAGTTTTTCTTTGTTTAGCTGACTATCAATTCATCCATTTGCATGTATTAAATAATTGACATCAGAGAAAAGGCTGGATAGCCTATCATAGGTTATATATATATTATACTGTCAAATTAGGTGACCTATAAATAGACTGAGCATGTACTGTTATTTAAATATAAGGTAGGAAGCTGCAAGTAATTATTTACTTTATCTAACTATATTAATAGTTTTTGGTAATGGCTGAAGTAATATTTATTAAACAGCTAGTGACATTGCCAGGTTGCAAAGTATCATATTTACACATTACAAATTGAGTTTAAGTCAGTAACATCCAGCCTTGAGAGCTGCACTGAGTTAGGATAAGGAACACATAAGTACTTTAATGAGCTGAGACTTGGAACTATTCAATTGATGATGGAGGCACATTTGGATTGATTCAGAGATCAGAGTTGGCCAGAGGCCATAGCCAAATCATAGAGAAGAACTGTGACAGTGGTATACCTAAACAGTATCAAGTTACTTCAAGTTAAACAAAGCTTAATGATAGTGTATCTCATGTCAGAGTAAAACAAAGTTTACATCAGTACATCCCTACCTGCATATAAAGAGGAACAATAATTTAAAAGAATAATTTACTCTCTGTTAAAGCTTGGTAGCAGATGCTACAATTACAAATTGAGTTTCAGTCAGTAACATCCAGCCTTGAGAGCTGCACTGAGGTAGGATATGGAACACATAAGTTACTTTGTTGAGCTGAGACTTGGAAATACTCATACAACAACAGAGGCACACAGATGCAGATTGGTTCAGAGATTGGAGTCAGCCAGAGGCCATAGAGAAATCATAGAGAGGAACTGTGAGAATGGCATACCTAAATAGTATGGAGTTACTCAAACTTAATACAAGTTAATAATAACATATCTCATTTTGGAGCAGAGGAATAATATTTGTGCATCCATACCTGCATATAACAGGAAGTAATGATATAAAAGAATAATTAACTCTGTTAACACTTGGTAGCAGATGCTACACCAGTAAATTCAATTACTTGACCTTGCTCAGTGCAAAACTTTATGTTTATTCTATCAATGTATGATTGTGATACTGTCATATATACCCAGATAACAAATTTTAGTCTAAACAATGTTGTTTTTTAGTTGTTTTTTTATGGTTGTTTTAACATTGAAATGGTACCCTTTTGACTGGTCTAAACAATTTTGTTTTAACAATGTCACATTAGGTTGCTTTTTGGTTATTTTTTCTGAATAAAAAAGCACTATTTTTAGGTTGTAACAACATTATTTTATGTTGCTCATGATTGTTCTAGCATTACTTTTATATGCAATACATCAAATTTATATTGATAATCAGTTCAAAAATTTCTGGTTAAACTAACACAAGCCCAACAAAGGGCAGAACAGTAATACAATAA